>OY821521.1:21064307-21331807 GCA_963682025.1 Cordilura impudica | reverse complement strand
TTTTTTTTGCAATATACAGGGCTTGATAAGGTCTTCTTCTGACTAGCCCACGTTCGTAGAAACTGCTTACCAGCCTCATTATAGTCCATCTGCTTGGATTGCTGACGCCAAACGGTCGCCTAAATTCCCTTAGGACGGAAATGACAAACTTCAATTCGTGATTGCGAGGTCCACAATACAAATTCTTGATTTATCATAATTCTTGATTCATCATAATGGATCCAATTAAGTAATATATTTTGTTATCGTAGCAACATTCATCAGTCACCCTATATTTTCTCCAATATTTTTTTTAACAATCTTAAAATTTACTTTGTTTTAGACTTTAAATTATAAGTGTATCAAAATTTTTTATGATAAATTTTCACCATTTTTATAAATTTCTCAAACTTAAAAAAAAAAAACAAGTAGAAAAATTATAGTCGGTTTAGATCGACCATAACCATGAGTTTCGAGAGAAGGTCTTGGATCCAAAAACTGGATACAGAAAATAAGCATAAACCAAAATGTTAGTTGTATCTATAACATTAATACGCTATGCGATTTCTAGTTACCGGTGTTTTGTTCTACCGTTTCATCCCGATTTTGACCAAGCGTATATTATTTGAAAGGTATTTCTTCTTAGCTGTTCACCAGATCTACAGATTTTTAAATTTGTTCCTTAATTTTGAGTAAATTGCATTTAAAGTTGCTGCTAATACATACATAAAATTTTTTTTTAATTAATCAACACTCAGGGGATGCCCCCTACAGATGCAGTGCATTGTGTTGATCTCAGGAAACTATGTTAAGGAAGAAAGAGGGAGTAGTGTGTTCATTATTTTTTTTTTTTGCAGCGACAGACCAAAGCATCTGGTGGGAATTGAAACCACAACCATGATAGGCGAGCACGCTACCTACTCACCTACCGGGGCGCTTTTCATTCACAATAATAACCCAAAAAAGTGTTGGTTTGTGAATTGGCTAAGTTGAGAAATAGTTGCCTAGAAATTCCACTCGAATTTCGAGCGCTGGAATCTGCTAGTTGTTATTAATTTGTCGTGTGCAGATATAAAAATGCTTATATCTGATATTATTTTATGAGTGAAAAAAAGAACCGATCATGACCACGTTTAGAAAAGTCACTTGCTTCCCCCAAAAACGTGAATAATCTAAAATTTAAAAAAAATATTTGTATGCAAGATTTTTGGTTTTTTTTTTTTGATAGATTTAAGTAAAGATCGGAAATCAGCTTTATATTAGGACTATGACTAAAAATGGTCTTATGTGGTTTATTTTTGGACTACTTATTAGTTGGTATAATACACATATCATATATGTGATAATCTGCGTCATAAGATAATTTCAGTCTGTCTGCTAGGGGTTATTTGTAGAGAGGCGAAGTCTGAATATGCACCGATTTACCCCAATTTCAATAGCGTTCGTCCCATGGCCGATGTAAGCTTTTATACCAAATTTCATCAATATATATTCATATTTCCGACCTGTGGTCTGTTTACAAGATTTACATGGCCACATAGACGGGCGGACGGACGGACATCACCAAATCAACTCAGGAAATGATTTTGAGTCGGTCGGTATGATAAAAGGGGAATGTAAGTCAGTAATTTTTGGTAGTTACAAACATCAGTACAAACTAATTATACCCACACCACATGGTATAGGGTATAAAAAGAATTGTTTTCACACAAAAAAAAAAAATGGAAAAAAAAATAGAAAAAAAATAGAAAAAATAAAAAATAAAATAAAAAAAATAAAAAAAAAACAGAAAAAATAAAAAAAAAAATTGAAAAAATTAAAAAAATAATACATATTATTTTAATAGTAAAAATATTTTTTAAAATATTTAATAAAGAAAGATAAAAATATTTTTTTTTCTAAAAATATGTATTATTTTTTTAATTTTTTATTTTTTCTATTAAAATATATATATAAAATATATATACGTATTATAAAAATATATAAATAAAATATTAAGTCTTGTTCTTAATATATACAACTTTAATTAATTAACGAATCTTAAAAAACGAGTAAACAGGGAGGGCCAACTTGGGCCGACGGGTTTGAAATGATGTAATTTCTAGCAGTTGTGCATGAAAACTTAAAATGCGTCCTAGCGATGTTCCGAAGCTGCCCAATTTAGTAGCACGCGAACGACTACGCACATATAAATCTATGACACTTACCCGTACAACATTCTTGTTTAGTATAAACAGGTCGAGCAACATTTGTTCGTAGTTAATCAAATATTGCACCCCGCTCCTGAAAACTGGGAGCCGTGGCAGCATTCAAAAGCTGAAGGTACTTTCTTTATATTATAAAAATAGGCCTTATCTGCAATAAAAAAAATAAAAATACATGAAAAACATTATACATAAGATAGTTATAAGCATTTCAAATCTGCCAGTCTAGGTTGGCCCATCCTGTGTTTATACTAACGAGTATTTTCTTTATTATGTCCAGCTTGTACAAAAAAAAAAAAAAAAAAAAAAAACTAGTTCATTGTACTAAAACATTTCATTTTAAAAATTATGTATTATATAATGTTGATGAATGTTTCATGTTAATTTTTTTTCTTATTATAACATATTAGCATATGTTTTTAGTCTGTTGAGTTTTAGCATGTTGAAGCACATGTTTTTCTATGCCCTACATGGAAAATAAGAGGTGTGAAAAAGGTCAAAGTTTGGCATAATGAAATTGTTAGTAATTATTTTAAATGAAGCTCTACATAATATGATTTAGATCAAAATATTAATTTATTTTATAGTCTTATTTGTAAGTATGATGACAATAGTTAATGGTCCTTCGAACCGTGAAATATTATTTATGTACATATTTATGGTCCTTTATATATATTTTAAATTCATATTTATGGATTTTAAAACAAAAATATATTATCTTGTAATAAAGCCGAGATCTTAAAGCTCTGGCATTATTGGAAATAAATTCTAAAAAAAAAATGTTGTGGTCCTTCGAACCGGGCTAATCATAAACACATTTTCTTAAATTTTTAACATATCTATTATATGTATTACTTAATACAAAATTGCAGTTAGTAATAACGTTATGGTTCTTCGAGGTGATGTGCGAAACGGTTAGAATTGGCGGGAAAAATCACTAGCAGTGCAATATCTTAGACTATACTCAACAACTTAAGATTCGAGTAAGCTGGCTTCCGACCCCAAAAATTCTCTATAGACTGTTTCAATAGGACAATATAGAGCACTCTTTTTTGCGAACGCGTCGTTCCTTATCCATACTTTATAAAGTGCTGTGTAATATCGTCTTCTCTACAATAACACTCTCAGCAGTAGTGATGTTGTAGCTGGCGTATGAAGGCGGTCCCAGAACAACCCGACCTGAAGTACAGATGGCGGCATTATTTTGTAAAAATGACTTAAAAATTAGCAATCTTACAAACGTATTTTTTAAGTCTCAAGGCGCCACGTTGTTTAGTGTTTTTTTGGGGCCATCAAAAGTAAACGATCTCAGTGAATTTGTAGACATGGACAAAATTGGCCACCGTTAATTCAATTCTTTCATTTGAAAGATCTTAGTCCAACCAATATTAAAGACTAGCTAAATTCTATATGGGGGATTCTGTTCCTTCATTAACAAATAAAAATATTGGATGACAGAGTTTAAACGAGGTCGTACGACCTGCCAAGAAGAACACCGTATTGGTTAACCAATTAAGGTAGCCACGCCAGAAATTGTTAAGAAAATTATTGGATGATCGTCAGCTGTATGTGAGTGCTATACATCGCATATTGCCCGAAAATTTGGAGATGAGAAAGCTGGCCGCAAGATGTGTGCCTTGTTTGCTCACAATAGAAAAAATAAAACAGCATCGAGAAGATTCTTCAATAGAGTGGTTGGCGATGTTTCACCGCAATAAAGCTGAGTTTTTGCGTCGATTCGTAACCATGGATGAGACGTGGGTACACCACTTCACACCTGAGACAGAGAAACAGTCAAAACAGTGGACTGAAATGGAAGAATTGCGTGAAAAAAAAGGCGAAGACAGTTGATTATCTTCAAAAAGGAAAAACTATCAACGGAGAGTATTATGCTAACTTACTGCACCGGTTGAGTGATGCAATTGCGGAAAAAGGCCGCATTGGCGAAAGGGAATGTGCACTAGTTCACACATCCACTCTTGCGATGGTCAGAATCGATTAATTAAAATTCGAATTGCTTCATCACGTACCGTATTCGCCAATTTAGCTCCCTTGGTTTCTTTGCTATTTCCAATCTGGCTCAGTGGTAAAAGATTTCCCAACAATGAAAAGGTTCTTACTATAAACAGGGTATCGAAGCTATTGAATATCGCTGGGAAAAATTTAGCAACCTAAAAGAGATTATGTTGAAAATAAAGAACATTTCTCCCAATTTGGGACTACGAGGTAGGTAGCTCCCTTAATCTTTAGCACTATTCTAGATGTAACATCTCCAAAGTTTAGAGTATGGAAACGATATCTGTCATCTCTCATGCACCTGTAAATATATGATAACTAAGTAAAATGCATCGAAACAGATGCTGCGAAAGGTGGCTTAAAAAAAATATGGACAAGAGTAAAGAGATGCGCTTGAATACTGAACTCGAAGAAGTTACGTAATTTTGCTTTCTATATACAAGTGGTTCCAGCAAGGAAACCAGGCATAATTAATCACAAAATCTAACCAAGCATTCCGTATCTTTCGGTCAGTTAACCTATGCCATCTACAAAAACACTAAGATCGGCTTTTTCAACGCCTGTGTCAAGGCTGTGCTTTTTTATTATGTGAGATGTGGAATACAAAAGGGTTTGTTAATCGATGTCTCCGAAGAATCCTAAAAGAGTTTTTAGAGACAAACAAATACGTGACCAATATGTACTGAAATCTTGAATCGCAAATGGCATTAGATTGGTCACGTGCTACGCCAGCCTTCAGATGACATAGTTAAAATCGTCATCGACTGGAAACCCAATCGTAGGACACGAAAAGTAGGTAGATCTGGCGTTGTAAACTAAACACTGAAGTCAGTTATAGTGATCTAAGCTAGAGAGCAGAAAATTAAATATCTTTCAACCGGATTAAGTGGAATAAATTCGTTGTGGCTCTTTGTTCCACTAGGACTTAATGTGTAGTATATGGTCTTCCAAACATATACCGAATGATATTTGTCGTAGCTCCAGAATGAATTTTGATCCATTTAATATTATTGCAATCAAAATATAAAATTATTTTAGCTTTGTGCTGGTTTACAATCTTATTTGAAAGAAGTTTGACTTATGGTCCTACGAACCGCAAGTATTGTATGATAATTTATCTGATAACATTTTTGATCCCTTGTACATATTTGAATTAAATTTTGTAGATTAAATAAATATATATCCCTAAGAATTAATTCTATATTATTAGTTTTGTTACTATGAGAAACATAATTCGAAAAAACTATGGTCCTTCGAACTGCATTAATTATAATTTTATTGATCAAAAGTTTAAATTGTTTTCTCTAATTTTGAGTTCCGGTCTTTCTTAAGTTTCAAAACGACTTTTAATGACACATTTAAAATATGCTACGATCCTTCGAATCGCAATAATTATAACTTGCAGATTCCAGCCGAGTGCAAATTCTAGGAAATTTTATTTTTTCATTAAATAAAGACCCTAATTGTATGCCAATCAATTATAGCCAATTCCAAATCAACAAAAAAAAAAAAAAAAAAAAAAAAAACAAACTCATTTTTATTACAAACACATTAAGAACTTTAATTAACACACACATAGCATTGTATAATTTTATGTAACGGGTGATTTTTTTGAGGTTAGGATTTTCATGCATTAGTATTTGACAGATCACGTGGGATTTCAGACATGGTGTCAAAGAGAAAGATGCTCAGTATGCTTTGACATTTCATCATGAATAGACTTACTAACGAGCAACGCTTGCAAATCATTGAATTTTATTACCAAAATCAGTGTTCGGTTCGAAATGTGTTTCGCGCTTTACGTCCGATTTATGGTCTACATAATCGACCAAGTGAGCAAACAATTAATGCGATTGTGACCAAGTTTCGCACTCAGTTTACTTTATTGGACATTAAACCAACCACACGAATGCGTACAGTGCGTACAGAAGAGAATATTGCGTCTGTTTCTGAGAGTGTTACTGAAGACCGTGAAATGTCGATTCGTCGCCGTTCGCAGCAATTGGGTTTGTGTTATTCGACCACATGGAAGATTTTACGCAAAGATCTTGGTGTAAAACCGTATAAAATACAGCTCGTGCAAGAACTGAAGCCGAACGATCTGCCACAACGTCTAATTTTCAGTGAATGGGCCCTAGAAAAGTTGGCAGAAAATCCGCTTTTTTATCGACAAATTTTGTTCAGCGATGAGGCTCATTTCTGGTTGAATGGCTTCGTAAATAAGCAAAATTGCCGTATTTGGAGTGAAGAGCAACCAGAAGCCGTTCAAGAACTGCCCATGCATCCCGAAAAATGCACTGTTTGGTGTGGTTTGTACGCTGGTGGAATCATTGGACCGTATTTTTTCAAAGATGCTGTTGGACGCAACGTTACGGTGAATGGCGATCGCTATCGTTCGATGCTAACAAACTTTTTGTTGCCACAAATGGAAGAACTGAACTTGGTTGACATGTGGTTTCAACAAGATGGCGCTACATGCCACACAGCTCGCGATTCTATGGCCATTTTGAGGGAAAACTTCGGAGAACAATTCATCTCAAGAAATGGACCGGTAAGTTGGCCACCAAGATCATGCGATTTGACGCCTTTAGACTATTTTTTGTGGGGCTACGTCAAGTCTAAAGTCTACAGAAATAAGCCAGCAACTATTCCAGCTTTGGAAGACAACATTTCCGAAGAAATTCGGGCTATTCCGGCCGAAATGCTCGAAAAAGTTGCCCAAAATTGGACTTTCCGAATGGACCACCTAAGACGCAGCCGCGGTCAACATTTAAATGAAATTATCTTCAAAAAGTAAATGTCATGGACCAATCTAACGTTTCAAATAAAGAACCGATGAGATTTTGCAAATTTTATGCGTTTTTTTTTTAAAAAAAGTTATCAAGCTCTTAAAAAATCACCCGTTATGTGTTAGTAGCAACTTTAAGTGCAGTTTACTCAAAAAAAAAAAAAAAAAAAAAAAAAATGTAAATTTAAAAATCTGTAATTCTGGTGGACAGCTAAAAAGAAATATTTTTCAAATGAGGCATGTGTGGTTAAAATAGGATTAAAATTGACACAATAAAATCGGTAACAAGAAATCGCTTTGCCTATTAATATTATAGATTTTGCCGTTAAAAAATTTTTAAATTGCTTTCTTTAATTTTTGGTTCTGGGCTTTTTATCTTTAGATTGAATTTAAATGGCACATATAGAAAGATTCTGTGGTCCTACGAAACGCTATAGTTATAATTTTATCGACCAAAACGTTTTAATTTACCTTCTTTCATTTTTGTTTCGGGTTTTCTTCATTTTCACAATGAATTTAATAAATTATAGTTCTACGTACCGTAGATATAACGGTAGTTAATTTGTTAATGCTCCCACATATACATTTCAAATGATATGTGCATATGAATATTTTTATTAAACCCTAAGCTTAATTTAATTTTACTATCTTAAAAACATATGGTCCTTCGAACCGGAATATAAATATATTTAGTTTTATTTGCCTACATAAAAATTAAGACTCGTTTAAAGGGTTTGTTTAACAATATATTTACTTCTTATATTATATTAAAATAATCTAAAAATCTGCCTCTAATTTATATTCAATTACACTGTGTAATACATAAAATTGAAACTCTTTCTCGTGTTGTGATTTTCGAAGTATTTTTTGGAACTAACAAAACCTCATTGAACTTTTGCTGTTCGGAGTTTATGGCCTCATGTATATTTTGGCTAAAACAATTTTTCTCACGGCTATATCTCGGTAACCAATTTTAATTTTGTTTTCTTATCCTCGGCACAATTTTAGCTATAGACTAGGAGAAGAAAGTGTAAAACATGCTAACCAGAAAAAACTGCATCTAATGCCTAAAAATTGCCAAAACTTTGGTTGTCGAGACATAGCCATCAGAAAAATTGCATGTTTATCGGAAAAATCAAGTTCTAAATGAGGCCATAAAATCTGAATAGCAGCTAAATTAGCAAAACCCAAATTAGGTTTTGTTAGTTTCGATAAGAACTTGAATTTGAATTTTATGTGTTGCACAGCGTAATTTTTGTAGTCCTTCAATACAGAAGATACAAATTCTTTACTCTTCATATAATATTGAGTATATCACTTTCCAAATTCTATCCAGTTATATAAAACACTTACTTATTACTATACATCGCTATCTGTGATATACTCGTATTTCGTTAGAAAAAAAAATACTTGCAAGAGTTATGAAATTGAAAAAAGTACCAACTAAACTCTGTACATGAAAATCATAAATATTAAAAAAATAAAAGTGAAATTGAAAATGACAGTCATACGTGAACATAAAGAACAAACCAAAAAAAAAAAAAAAAAAAAAAAACAGAAGTAGCAACATAACGAATTATGAGTAAAAGGCAAATGTTGCAAAAAAAATAATTAAAATTTATGAACTTCTAACAAAATATGAACATTTTTTAAATTCTGATAACATTAATATTAATGAAGAAGGTTTAGTTTCACTGCTTCGGGGTATCATTATTATTCAAAAAAAATATATTTCATTTTTTTTTATAAACTTCTTGGGTTTATAACAAAGTTATTAAAAAGTTTAACAATTAATTTTTAGAACTTTCATACAACCATTAATTAAGAATTTTTTTGTTTTAGTTTAACAAGAAGCCAATGATGGACTTTCTATAATGCAAGAAAATATTTTTTTATTTTAAATTAGACACTTTCATTGTAAATTATTTTACATAAACCTTTTTTTTTTTCATAATATTAAAATTTTACCTTTCTACCATTTAATATAATATTGAAAACAATTTTTCTATCCTTGCTAATCCTCTACTAATCCTGTGCTTTATTTTTATTTCATTTCAGGTATGTTATAAAAAAGAAACTTATGTAAAACTCCCACATAATAAACTATAGAGGTATTTGGTATATCAAACTTATTAAAACATTTTTAATTTCGCAGAATATGGTTCATATTTTTGGAGGTAGGAGTTTTGTAATAATTTACATTAGTTAGCAGAAAATTTATTGTAGTTTTAAATGTCATATCGTACATAGATAAATTTCTGTATCATATTTTAAAATATATCGCCCATTTCACGAAATATTGGTAATATTATTTATTTTTTGGCAATTTGTCTTCTTCTTACCTTTAAAGAACGTTTATGAGTAGTTATTAATACTAGCGGAGTGCAATTTCTATGCAACTCTATTTCTCAACTTAGCCAATTCACAAACCAATACTCTTTTGGTTTATTAGTATTGTGAATGAAGATAAACTAATTAACAAAAACATCAGCAAATTTAATAAACACACACATAGCATATGTATAATTTTATGTATGTGTTAGTAGCAACTTTAAATGCAATTTACTCAAAATGAAGAAAAAAAAATTAAAAATTTGTAAATCTGATGAACAGCTAAATTTAAATACCTTTCAAATTATATACGTTTAGTCAAAATCGGGATAAAATGGTAGAACAAAACATCGGTAACAAGAAATGGCCTAGCCTATTAAAATCATATAAATCATATCATAAATTTATAAAATTCTATTAATCTATCAATTTTTGTTACATTAAAAAAAAACTAAAAACTTAAAACTTAACTAAATACTTTTCCTAGCTTTACTAATGTATTAATCTTAAGTTAGAAGTTTAAGGTGATAGGGCTACGAGGATGAATGTATATACGAGTATATAGAATGGAAAAAGTGTTTATTTTTCCACTAACACTTCGGTTCTTTAAGAAGTCTAAATCAAAATTTTATATAATGTTTTCTTTTCATAAAAAAAGTAATAATAATCAAACGAAGAAACATATGAAATAAGGAAGACATAAGATCATAAAATTATCGATATTTCGTGGCATGTATTTCAAAAAAAGAAGAGTCCAATTGAACTACATTAAATATACTTTAACAATGCGAAGACTATCAGAAAATAAATCTCCACTTAAAAACTATTTTAAATTTGACTTCAGAGAAAACTTTGAGCTTCAGTCTTGGTTTAGTAGTAAAATGAGTCCAGAATTTAATCGTAGTGTTTACAATCTATAATATTAATAGGCTAAGCGATTTCTTGTGATCGATGCTTTGTTCTACCGATTTATCCCAATTTTAACCAAACGTATATTATTTAAAAGTTATTTCTTTTTAGCTGTTCACCAGATTTAAAAATTTTTAAATTTTTTCCTTCATTTTGAGTAAATTGCATTTAAAGTTGCTACTAACGCATACATAAAATTATACATATGCTATGTGTGTTTTATTAAATTTGTTAATGTGTTTGTTAATGAGTTTTTCTTCATTCACAACAACAATGAACTTTAAAAGTGTTGGTTTGTGAATTGGCTAAGTTGAAAAATAAAGATGCCTAGAAATTGCACTCGAATTTCGAGTGCTGGAATCTGCTAGTATTGATTACAGACTTTAATTGTGGTTTCATAAAACTTCGACTACAGGCTTTGATTGTGGCTTTATACAACTTTTTAATTTAATCTTAGTTTTATACAATACTGATTAGTGGTTTATAAGACTTTGACTACAGAGTTTAAATGTGGCTTTATAAAGCTTGGATTAGAGGCTTATTTAATCGTGGTTATACGCGATGGTAACTCGAGACTAATATCGTGGGCTTATAAAATTTCGAATACAGGTTTTCATCGTGAATTTATATTATATTGATTCGGGTCGTAAATCGTGGGTTAATAAAACTTTAATTATAGTTATCAAAAAGTTTAAATAGCTTTCTTTAGTTTTTAGTTCCGGTCTTTCTTAAGTTTCAGAACGAGTTTTAATGACACATTTCAAAAAATGCTACGATCCATCGAATCACAGAAATTATAATTTTTCTGATCAATTTTAGTTTCTGAGCTATTGATCTTTAAAATTTAGAAAGATTCTGTGGTCCTGCGAAACGCTATAGTTATAATTTTATCGGCCAACAATTTTAACTGTCCTTCTTTAATTTTTTTTGGGTTTTCTTCATTTTCACAATGAACCGTAGATATAACAGTAGTTAATTTGCTCCTTCATATACATTTCAAATGATATATGCGTATGAATATTTTTATTAAACCCTAAGCTTAATTTAATTTAGTATCTTAAAAAAATATGGTCCTTCGAACCGGAATATAAATATATTTTGTTTTATTTGCCTTCATAAAACTTAAGACTGGTTTAAAGGTTGTTAAAATTATCATAAAATATGCCTCTAACTTATATTCAATTACACTGTGCCACACATAAAATTGAAACTCTTTCTCGTATGCGATTTTCGAAGTATTTTTTGAAACTAACAAAACTTCTTTCGATTTTTGCTGTTCGGATTTTATGGCCTCATGTATATTTTGCCTAAAACTTGATTTTGCCGAAGAACATGCAATGTTTCCAACGGCTATATGTCGGTAACCAATTGGAATTTGGTTTTTTTATACTCGGCACAATTATAGCTATAGACTAGGAGAAGAAACTGTAAAACATGCCAACCAGGAAAAACTGCATCTGGTTACCCATAGCCATGAGAAAAATTGCATGGTCTTTGGAAAAATCAAGTTATAAATGAGGACATAAAATCTGAATAAAAATAAAAATAAAATTTATAAAATTTCGAATACAGGCTTTCATCGTGATTTTATACTATATTGATTCGGGTCGTAAATCGTGGGTTAATAAAACTTTAATTATAGTTTTATGCAACGATTTTCAATTTGATCCAGGGTTATTTATTGTTTTATACAGCCCCGAATCAGGGCTTAAACTGGATGTATAAAATTTCGTTAACTGGTGGATGTATACAACTTTTTAATTTAATCCAGGCTTAATCTTGGCTTTATACAATACTAATTTGTTTCTTAAATCGTGGTTTTATACAACTTCGATTATAGTCTTTAATTATGGTTTTATACAACTCCGATTACAGACTCTAATCGTGGTTTTGAACACCTTCGATTGCAGGCTCTAATCGTGGTTTTGTACAACTTCAATTACAGACCTTAATCGCAGCTTTATATAACTTCGATTACAGACTTTAATCGTAGTTTTATATAACTTCAGTTAAAGACTTTAGTCGTGGTTTTATACACCTTCAATTATAGACTTTAATCGCAGTTTTATACAACTTCGATTACAGACTTTAATCATGGTTTTAAACAACTTCGACTACAGACTTTAATAATGGTTTTATACAACTTCAATTACGGACTTTAATCGTGATTTTAAACAACTTCGATTACAGATTTTAATCATTGTTTTAAACAACTTCGATTGCAGACTTAAGTGGTGGTTTTAAACAACTTCGATTACAGACTTTAGTCGTGGTTTTAAACAACTTCGATTACATACTTTTATCGCGGTTTTATACAACTTCGATTACAGACTTGAATGGTAGTTTTATATAACTTCGATTACAGACTTTAATCGTGGTTTTATACAACTTCGATTACGGACTTTAGTCGTGGTTTTAAACAACTTCGATTTTTTTGGTTTCATTTAATATTTAATCCAGCTTTAATCCCGGTTTTACACAATAATATATGCAGGTTTAATCGTGCTTATATGCAATTCTAATGAAAACCTATTTTATTTGATACAGGTTTTATCCTGGTTTTATTTAATATCTAATCCAGGCATTAATCCTTAGTTTACTCAATAATTTATACATGTTTAATCTTGGTTCTATACAATATTTAAATCGGCTTTAATTCTGGTTCTGTATGATTTCGGTTAAATACATATTTAATACATATTTGATCCTGATACTAATCCATAGTTAATCCTGGTTTTACACAATATTTGCTCCAGATATAATCCGGGTTTTACACAATGTTTCATTCACGTGTAATTCAGATTTTATATAATCTCTAATCCAGCTTTAATTTTGGATTTACACAATATTTTATTCAAGTTTAATCCTTGCCGTACACAATATTTAATTCAATGTTTAGTCCAAGTTAATGTTAAATTTACACAGTTTTTAATTCGGTTACAATCTGGATTATTCTAGGTCAGATATTTACACAATGTTTAGTTCATGTTTCATCTTGCTTTACAAAAATTTACACAAAGTTAATCCAGTTTTAATCCTGGGTTCACACAATATTTTATTCAGGTTTTATTCTGATTTTACACATTATTTTACTCATGTTTAATCCGGATTTCCCACATTATTTAAGCCAAGTTTAGTCACGGTTTTACACAGTGTTTAATTCAGGATTCAGCTTGCTCTACACAATATGTAATCTTGCATTTATATAATACTAGCAGATTCCAGCCCTCGAAATTCGAGTGCAAATTCTAGGAAATTTTATTTTTTCATTAAATAATGAAGTATGCTAATCAATTATAGCCAATTCACAAATCAATAGAAAAAACAAACTAATTTTTATTACAAACACATTAACAAATTTAATAAAGCCACACATGCAATTTACTCAAAATAAGGGAAAAAATTATAAAATCTGTAAATCTGCAAAAATGGCTAAAAAGAAATACCTTTCAAATAATATACGTTTGGTCAAAATCGGGATAAAACGGAGGAGCAAACCATCGGTCACAAGAAATCGCCTAGCCTATTAATATTATAGATATAATTCAGGCTTAATCTGGGTTTTACACAAAGTTTAGTCCAGGCTTCATCCTGCTTTACACACTATTTAATGTTAAATTTACACAATCTTTAATCCAGGTTTCATTCTGCTTTAACATAATATCAAATCCAGCTTCAACCTGGTTTTACCCAATATTTAATCGAGATTTGATCCCGGATTTTCAAATATGTAATCCTGGTTTGATACAATAAATAATCCAGGTTTAATTCAAGTTTTAAACAATATTTTATACAGGTGTAAATTGGGATTTAAAAAAAAAATTAATCCAGTTTTAATCTAGGATTTAGTTCATGCTTCATCTTGCTTTACACAAATTTACACTATTAATCCAGTTTTACCATTTAATTCAGGTTTAATTATGAATTTTAACATTATTGAAGTCTGTTTTAATCCTGATTTCGACAATATTTAAGTCAGAGTTAATCCCGGTTTTACGCAATGTTTAATTCAGTTTTCATCATGCTCTAATCTTAGCTTTAATTTATATTTATTCTAGGTTTATTTTTGTTTTTGCCTTGCTTTATCCATTATTTAATGTTGAGTTTCACAATACTTAATCCAGGTTTCATTCTGATTTTAGTCAGTACTAAGTCCGGGTTTAATCCCGTTTCTACATAATATTTTATCTCGGGTTTCTACATATATAAACCTCTTTTCACGCAATAAATAATCCAGGTTTAATTGACGTTTTACACTATATTTAATTAAGGTTTAATTCTGGCTTAAAAAGTTGTTTATCCAGGTTTCCAAAAGTATTTAATTTAAATTCAATCCTGTTTTTATACAATTTTTAATCCGGGTTTATCACAATATTATATCTACCCAACTTTTGTGACTTTCTCTTCTAAAAAAAAACTATGATAGGTCCTATTAAGATTGAATGCGTGAAGAGAAAGTATGTATTATTTTTCCTTTCCTTATTGACGCAATTACGGATCTTCAATATTTCTCCAATCGCTCCAAAAACATTTTGTCATATATTCTTTTTGTATAGAGGAGCAATATATTTTAACTAGTATAGCCCAGCACTCGAAATTCGAGTACAAATTCTAGAAAATATTATTTTTTAATTCAATTTTTGTCTTCCAATATTTTTTTAAACTATATATACGAGTATAAAAAATTCATGAATATTTAAATGAGCCTAAAGGTATGTTAATCAATTTTAGCAATCCACAATTCAACACAGAGCGTCTGATATATAATTTAAATCATTCGCATTAACAGGTTGTAACGAATTATTATACATATTTTATTTTATTTAATTTAATATATTTTTAAGACAGATTAAACATAAATTTTATCATTCTCAGCTTCTCTTCCATATGAACTATAACTATGCCAATTTTCACACTCCTCCGTGCCTGCATATTGCTTAAACAGGGAACTAAAAATACTTAGGCCAAGTTTAGCCCATGTTCCACACTTAAGTCAGGCTTTTTGAGCATGTAATTATAAGCCTGAGTTATTGTTCTAAGTCGCACTTGAATTTTACATCATAATTTCTACACTTTCTCCAAAAAAAATAAAAAGCAAACTACTCGTAAATACATTAACAAATGTCAACACAAAGCCAATAACAGACTAATTCGTTATTGTAATAGTTACTGATGAGAATGGCGAATGCCGGAAACTAAATCAATAAATAACGAAAAACAAACGACGAAAAAAGAAATAAATAAGAATTATTGTTTGTTAACCATGTTTGAGTAGTAAAGAACACAACAAAGTGACATCTTATCAAAATGTCCTTTAGATGGGTGCTGCTGAGGATTAAATCTTGTTTGCAACTCTCACATATACATACATTAGGGTGACAGCGGATTGTATGGACGAATTTAATTTTCTAAATTTAAAGTTTCACCGGGCAAAATTTGGTGTTGCTTGGTCAAGGAAGTTCATGCTGAAAATTTGAAAAAATACGACATTGTCGACGCAACGAGGTCCAAAGTTCAAGTTATACGAAATATGAGAAAATATATGAAATAATTACATATTATACAAATTAAAATTTTTTTTTCATGTATTGTGGAAATTTGTAAATTTAATATTTTTGTAATAGAAAATACAATTTTGAGCTTGTTTTGGAATTAACCCTAAATGTCCCAGCGGATTAAATTGACCCCACAATTTTTGACTTTATTGCCATTTTAGACCTTTATTTTTTTTACTAATATACAGTTTGGATATATAGTTTTGAATAATAAAACTATAGCTTCAACAGAGACAAATTGACCCACAAATTTTATATTTTTCAGAATAGTTAATTTAAATTTTGGTATGTAATTAAAAAAAAAAATTAAATATTAAATCACAGTGATGATTATAAGAATTGATTATTTTATAACTAGTTTTAAATATTTTAGTTCTATATAACAAAATCTCCAGTCCAGAGTTCAAAAAAAAACATACTCTGAATAAAAAACTCGTTCATAAATGTAAACAAACATAGCTCAGACCAACAAATACAAATTTTTATTTTCATGTCAATTATGTGTGTTTCTAAATTTTGTACGGTGTTTCGTTTAAATATTTCGTTATCTGCACGAAAATTTTTCGATCACGAATTTTTTGTTTCGAACACACATAAACCACAGAATCGTTCGTTTTCTTGCACTTATACTGCTAAAAAAACAGAACATGTTCTTAAACGCGTGCATCTAAAAATAAAAACATTATCCACTCGCGATCGGAGCAATCTGAAACACCCCTTTAATAACGAAAACAATTGTTTCAACCAAATTTGTTAAAAAAATCTAAAATAATTCATTAGCAGTTATAAAAAAATAAAAATAAAAAGATAATAATAAAAATAAAAAAAATAAAATTAAAAAGATAGTAATAAAATAGAAAACAGGGAAATTTTATATGTTGTTTATGACTTAATTCGTTTTTTTCCGATCGCGAGTGGATAATGTTTTAATTTTTAGAGGTACGCGTTGAAGAACATGTTCTGTTTTTTAGCAGTTGCACTTGCAAGAAAACGAACTTAAAATAAATCTGTGTGGTTTATGCGTGTTCGAAACAAAAAATACGTGATAGAAACATGTTCGTGTAGAGAACGAAATATTAAAACAAAACACAGTCATGATTGTGTTCGGCACCGTAAAAAACTTAGAAACACACATAGTTGATATGAAAATAAAAATATGTGTTGGCTGCTTTAGAACAGAACATTGTGTATTTGATGTGTGTATTTGCTGAACCTTGCTCCAGTCAGAGACTATAAGACGGCGCACAGTGGATCATTTCACGAGAAGGATTGAAATTTTGATAAGCGGTTTTTTTTTTGTTTCGTAGGTGGGACTTTAGCCTTTAATTTTTGCTATAAAACGTAACTATCGACCAATACTAAAGAAAGTTATGGAGGATTTAAAATACATTTTAATTTTTAGTTGAATTTTAGTACAAAAGTGATGTGTTAAACGGTTAAAAAGGGGTTTTTTTTATATAATGTCTTATTTTTTGAGTTAATTTAACAACTAATACTTTTTAAAAATTTTGTAAATATCAACAAATGCCAAACTTTGGCCCCCGTAAACTTTTTATATCTAATGTTTACAGCGGCCAAATGTTGGCTTTTTTTGAAAGAGCCTGAGTTAAGATCTATATATTAATACGTGAAGGTAAATTTTTAGTTCCCTTTTTAAGTAATATGCGGGCATGGAGGAGTATAAAAATTGGCATAGTTAAAGTCCATATGAAGGAGAAACTGAGAATAATAAAATTTATGTTTAATCTGTCTGAAAAGTATATTTAATTAAATTAAATAAAATAAAATAAAATATTTTTTAATAATTCGTTAGACCCTGTTAATGCGAATGATTTAAATTATATATCAGACGCTCTGTGTTGAATTGTGAATTGTTAGAATTGATTAACATACCTTTAGGCTCATTTAAATATTCATATATTTTTTATATATATAAAAATTGGAAGACAAAAATTGAATGAAAAAATAATGCTTCCTAGAATTTGCACTCGAATTTTGAGTGCTGGGCTATACTATTATCTATAATATTAATAGGCAAGGCGATTTCTTGTGACCGATGTAAGTTTCACAGTTTTACCCCGATTTTGACAAAAAATTTATCATTTGAAAGGTATTTCTTTTTAGCTGTTACCCAGATTTACAGATTTCCATCGTCTGGAATATTTTTTTGGAGTTATGATTGTTTAAAGTTGGTACTAAGACATGTATAAAATTATACAATGCTATGTGTATGTTTATTATATTTGTTAATGTGTTTATGTTAATGTGTTGAGTTTGTTTTCTCCATTTAAAATGAAATGAATTGTGAAGCATACCTTTAGGGTCTTCATTAAATGAAAAAATAATATTTCCTAGAATTTGCACACGAATTTCGAGTGCTGGGATCTGCTAGTAATTTATTAAACAGCGAACGTAAAATTACCTGCTATTGATTAAGATAGAAAAGTTTCAAGAAAAAAGTTTTTTAAAAGTTTTTTTTATTGTCTTTTGAAATATTTCTAAATCAATTTTTATGGTAAATTTATAAAATACATCAATTCTTAAATCAAGAAAAATTGTTAACTATACAAAAAAGGGTATAACTTATTGTTATTGTGCTGAAAAAAATACTTTAAATTAAACAATTTTATTAAACATTTCTTCTAAATAGCCTTAATTTTCATCTTCTAGAAGTCTACACCGCTGATAGATGCTGCAGTTTTTGGATCGGAAAAAATCTCTTTGCAGCATTTCTATCATTTGAGTTTTCTTCTTTTTGTTTTGGTTGATCGATTATGAGGCCTAGCTTTAGATATTTTTCTTGAATTAGTTTTTTTTTTTGCTTTCTTTTTTCTTTATTTTCTTTATTTTATCTCACTGCTTCGCCGAGTGGACCAAATTCCAAATCATAACCCAATTTAAGATTATGCTCCATAAAACGTATTCTAACATGATGAGGGGACATTCCAGATTCGTAGGCTTCCTTAAAACTATCGTCTTGTGGTGGGAGTTGGCTTAATTGACTTGATATCATTTAGTATATAGTGCAGCTTGACGATGACTTTGCTTCGGTTAAAGCTTGTGCAACTTTTCCTTCAATCATTGTGAGACACATTTTAAAATGTCAATGTCTTGGTCATCAAATTTAAATATTACTGGTTGAAGTTCTTTAATTTGATCTTTAATTTTTTGAACTTCTTCACTTATGACATCTTTTTATCTTTTATTTTCACTTTTTGAAGCATGAAAACCCAGACCATAACTCCTTTAAAAGGTGAAGAACACTTGCTCATATCTTAAAAGGGTGTGTCGCGATAGGTTTTTACCATTTACCTGTTATTTAAATTTTCTTCCCATTTTGTCAGATATTTAAACTATATAATTCAAGTTCCTACTATTAATGTTTTTGAAAAATACCTGTCAAAATAATAAAGATTTTACCCATTAATATAATTTAAAAATTAAGCGCATTATGTCTCAACCCTTTTTTATAAACATATAACAAGTCGTGTCAACTCTACCGTTTCCTTTTTCTTTCAGTATTAAAAACAAATAAACTCCCGCAAAAAAAAAATACATTGGTACGACCAAGTTTTGAATTCATAACACACAGACGGACGGACGACTATCGTTAAGTCGACTCAGAAAGTGATTTCGAGTCGATCCGTATAACAAAAGATGGGTATAGGTTCAATATTTTTGGTAGTTACAAAATTCAGGGCAAACTCATTATACCCTAACCACATTGTGGAAAACTTTTGTATTCATAAATTTTGCACAAAAAAGCTGAACTTTGATCAGAAAAATTTTTTTGGCCCACACGGGCGGTAGATATTCAATGGTGTACACAAGTGTAGGGGAAGGTTCGGACTACAGAAGAGTGCAAGATTTTTTTTGATGGCTTTTATTGGGCAGGAGTTATGCTCTATTAAGTAGGAGATTTTCGGGAAATTTTGACCTTTTTTCAATTTTTTTTTTTTGATTTCTAAACTACTCGGTGACTTTATATTTCTAACGTTAATATCCTGGAAGTTACAAAATTATACAAAATTTATTTTACTTTAAGATCTTTTAAAACAAAAAAGGTAGAGTCATTTAAAATTTAAAATTTACAAAGAAATTTTTAATTTTAGCAAAATACTGAGAAAGTCCATTTTCAAAGACCCTGCTCGCTTTGATATAGTTGAAATAGAGTCGCAATTTTTTGGCTCCCGAGGTTCACTGGTATTTACTTTCAAATTAATTACATAACTTTAAAATCGGTAACCATAAAAAGAATGGTTTTTGGCCGCCTTCTCAAAATATGGTCCATAGTGCAGCATTTTTAGAAAATTGTTTTCTATAGTTTTTTACTAACTAAAAAATTAAAAAAAAACTGTTAGTACAATAAGTGATACAAAAAAAAAGTATTCAAAAATTACTTTTAGTAATTGCTGTTTCTGCTCCTCATCCTTTGTGATTTTTCCATGATATTCCAGGATAAGTTCAATAACTCTTCCAGCACAATCATTAGTAACGATAACACAATTTCTTGTTTATTTTTAATTTCTTAATTTTTTTCCCAAAGACGTGGCCCTTCTTTAACATAATCTGTGGTGATATTAAATTGTTTGAAGACTTTGATTGTGTTGACTGAGAACCAGAGTTCAGAAAAAAACGCACACACATAAAAAACTCGTACAAACACAGCTCAGACCAACAAACACATATTTTTATTTTCATATCAATTATATGTGTTTCTAAATTTTGAACATTACCGAACACAATCATGAATGTGTTTCGTTTTAATACTTGTTTGTGAACACGAACATGTTTCTATCACGTATTGTTTGATTCGAACACGCATAAACCACACAGTTTCGAGTGTAGCTGTAAAGTTCGTGTTTTGTTCATGTTCTCAAAAAAAAAAAAAAAAAAAACAGAACATAAACAATACACAAGTTCGAGTGTAGCTTTGTTTTCAGTTCGTATTCCTGAACGCGTATAGCTAAAAATTAAAACATTATCCACTCGCGATCGAATAAATCCGATACATCCCGATAAAATGACGACAATTGTTTCAACCAAATTTAAAAATTCTAAAATAATTCATTAGCTGGTATTAAAAAATAAAAAAAGTTAATAATAAAAATAAAAAAATAATAAAATTAAAAAAATAATAAAAATAAAAAACTAATAAAAAAACAACGAAAATAATTCATAAACAAAATATAAAAATTTCTCTGTATGGTTAAAATTAAACTGTTGCTATTCACTGAACTCGAACGTGGGATCGAATCTTTGCATTCGCTATCGCAATTTTGCGATCGAAATTATTTTTTTATTTGCTAAAATAAAATACTAAGAGTAATTTTACTCTGTCAAAGCTAACGAGCTATGTTCCTTAGTTAGTAGTAAAAGTGAAACGAGGTCTGACGATTGTCCGTCTTCTTTAAATAATAAACCAAAATATGGAATTTCGATTGATTCTACTTGATATCGAATGCGACGATTTGCTCCCTGTTTATTATTCATGTTCCGTTTTTCCGCAGTATACATGCCAGAACACGAACTTAAAATAAAGCTACACTCGAACATGTGTATTGTTCATGTTCTGTTTTTTTTTTTTTTTGAGAACACGAACAGAGCACGATCTTAACCCTGGAAGGTTACTCTTCATGTTAGTACATTAAAGTTACTCATCGTCGAATCGACGAACAATTTTTTTAAAAAATTTCTAGCTGAACGATTTTGAAAGTAAAAAATAAAAAAATTTTTTTTTTCAGTCTTAAAATTCGATACAAATTTGGCCCCTTTTTTTGGTTAATATGATAAAGAGTAAATGAGCTTCGTCGATTCGACGAACAGTAACTGTCCAGGGTTAAAATACAGCTACACTCGAAACTGTGAGGTTTATGTGTGTTCGAATAAAACAATATGTGATAGAAACATGTTCGTGTTTACAATCAAGTAATAAAACGAAACACGTTTATGCTTATGTTCGGCAAAGTACAAAATTTAGAAACACACATAATTGACATGAAATTAAAAATATGTTTTGGTTGTTTTAGAACAGAATATTGTGTGTTTGATGTGTGTATTTTCTGAACCTTGCTGAGAACATATCCTCTAAAACGGCAGACAGATCTCTGGAAATGAAATTTTTAAAGTCTTTTTTTTCTAAGGTAAAGTTTCTTTGGGATTTCTTCTTTATGTAACGAAAAAATTACCTCTGAATTTAATTTTACAATTTTTATATAAAAACACAAATTTAATTAATTTAGATTATTCATGAAGAATACGGAAACAATTTTATACTTTTATATATAAAATGGGAAATTTGCTTGGGATTGACTTTTGACCTCGTTGCGCCTTGTGTTAACTTTAACCAAATTCTGCCCAGTGAACCGAGAAAGCTGAAAATGCTGTTACCCTAATATGCATGCATAAAATTCTTTACAAAGTGCTGCTGCAATGTTTGGTGGTGTTACTCGTCCGTCCGTTCATTCACACATCCATGCACAACAGCCAAAACTCAAAACATTCAAAATGTGTTCGAAATGATGGGTTAAGGAATAATGGATCCTTCTGTTCCTTTCCGTTGGCAACAGAAAAACACAATGAATGAACATAAATGTACACAATGTGTCTATAGATAGATGTATTTCGGTTGTCTTTTCACTTGATTCATTTATTCATTCATTCCTTTTAGAATGTGTCAAATCATGTTTTGTTTATGTGTTGTTCTGCTTTTCTTTTTCTCTGTCGAAATTGTATCGCTTTATTGTGTATTTGTGTGTGTGCATGTTACACATAACTGATGACCAACGACCGTATATTACTAGTTGGCAAATTTATAAGCATATTCATTGTACTCACTCCTTTTTGTTTGAATCGACCAGCCAAAGAGGCCACTATTAGTTCGTAGTTCCTTTTAGCCACATGGCATACGTTAGAATCGTCGTCCGGCCACCCACAGATTTCTTGTGTGTTTCGCTCTCATTTGAAAAAAAAAATAGTGTCATCTCTCACAATTTACACATTTGACCTTAACTATACTTTGCCATCCTTTGACTGTGCTCCCTGCCTGCTGCTGGTTGCTGGTTGTTGGTTACTTGGTTGGTCACAGTCATTTGTCATTGTCTCGTTTTGGGTTTCTCGTGTTGTTATACCCTATACCACTATGTGGTTTGGGTATAATGACTTTGTGCTGCTGTTTGTAACAACCAAAAATATTTGACCTAGACCCATCTTTAATTATACCGATCGAATCAGAATCACTTTCTGAGTTGATTTAACAATGTCCGTCCGTCCGTCCGTCCGTCCGTCCGTCCGTCCGTCTGTGTGTCCATGTAAAGCTTGTAATCAAACTGCAGGTCGCAAATATGAATATATTTTGACGAAATTTGGTATATAAGCTTTTATCGGCCATGGGATGAACGCTATTGAAATTGGTGAGAATCGGTCCATGTTCAGACCTAGCCCCCATACAAATTACCCATATGAAATCGACATAAATTGCCATAAGATCCAAATTGTCATATAGATCTTACTCAAATTGGGTTTGTATGCGTTCATTACATCCACTAATGAGTAGTCCAAAAATGATCCCTTTGACCCCATATAGAGCTGCTTCCCGATCTTCACTTAAATCTATTAAAAAACAAAAATATTGCACTGATTCTTCTCAAATTTTGTTTGTACGTATTTTTGCAAAATACAAGAGACTTTACCAAACATGATCAGGATCGGTCCAATTTTGGACCTAGTCCCTTTATAGATATAGCATCCGATATGAACTTTTTCATATCTGCAGCCAAAAAAATTAATAAAAATCCCACTCAAATTTGGTTTTTGCTTATTTTCAATGTCCAGTTAGTTGGGCCTAAGAGATAGGGCTTCTAAACGCATGGTATAGGGTATCGTATAGTCGGTCTAGACCGACTATAATTTTCTTACTTGTTTTTACATTGTCATTGCCTGGCTATTGTTATCGCTTTAATGTTCATTATATTATTAAGTCACAATTAAAGCGATAAAATTTTAAGTACTTTAACCTTTTTTGTTTTTGTTTTTTTTTTATAGAACAGTTGTTAATTTTCATTTATTCAGCTTCAGTTAATGGCAATTAAAGGATTATCTAGTACTTAAAAGCAAATCGCAGCTTTTAACGAGGTTTGATAGATCGCAGATTAATTCGTTTAATTACGTTTATTTTATTTTTTTAAATCATGTCTTATATTCTGGCTAAACTGAGGTTATATAGTTTACTGATTGCTGATCGAAGTCATAGATTAATTTCCGTATTGATTTCGACTTGATTATTTTTGGCTTGATCTCAGTTTTGAAAGTGTTGATTTTGTTCTTTATCAGAGATTACTACCTGACATAGTCGTGGTTTTAAATGGGTTTGGCCGCTTGCCGCAATAACGATTCAATTTCGGTCTTCATGGTTTTGTATATTAGAAATAAGAAATAATCAATTGTTCTGGAGGTGTAGCTAAAAATCAAGATAAGGAAAAAAATATAAAAGGTCATACAAAAATTTTAGCCTGAGTACGCCAAACCCTTTCGAGGCTTTACTAAACTGGCCTAGTACATTCACCCTGAATGGTAATATCTCACTCCCCTCCCCCCCCCAAACAATGACCCTGAAAATTATCCAAAGTGTTATTGGTTAAACCGCGGTTTTAACCAGAGCTCTCCAATACTCGAGCTTCGAGATACTCGAGCTGCTCGAATAGTTAATGAGCTACTCGAGCTCAACAAGTAGCTCGAGTAGTAAAAACTTTTCATTTTTGGAAGCATGTAAATAAATAAATACTAGCAGATTCCAGCGCTCGAAACTCGAGTGCAATTTCTAGGCAGCTTTATTTTCCAACTTAGCCAATTCCCAAACCAACACTTTTATGGTTTATTATTATTGTGAATGAATATAACCAACTCATCAACAAATTTAATAAACACACACATAGCATATGTATAATTTTATGTATGTGTTAGTAGCAACTTTAAATGCAATTTACTCAAAATAAAGACAAAAATTTTAAAATCTGTAAATCTGGTGAACAGCGGAAAATAAATACCTTTCAAATAATGTACTTTTGGTCAGAATCGGGATAAAATGGCAGAACAAAACATCGGTCACAAGAAATCGCCTAGCCTATTAATATTATAGATAATTATTTAGTACAACAAATATATACTTTTCGGAATTGTACAAGTACCAAGAATATCATCCTTAAATTTCACTTGAATTGGACTGTCCTACTGGCGTGGGCAAACTACTAATCGAAAAAGATCATCCACTTCCAACTCGAATGTATGAAAATATGATCTTCGTATACGTTTGATGTATATATTCAAAATTTCTTTCAAGAACACTTGGAAAAACTTATTAGTATTTCGATTTGAATATATGTATGTAGAGAATATGTTTTCAAAATTTCAAAGCATTCCGACAAAAATATTGGCGTGTGGGAACAACTCCTCGAAAAAGATCGGAAATTTTGTAAAAATTAAAAAAATAAAATTCGTTTTCACTGATAGATTGCTCATAAAAAATTGTAAACCATTCCGTCCAAAATTATAGCGTCGGTATAGCACTACTCGACTGATATTGACCACTTTCTATACAAATGTGTGTATATGTGCTTTTGTTTGAAGTGTGACGAGATTTTCTTACAAATTTTCCACAATGACTTAACAAAAAATTATATTCGTTAGAGCTGTATACATATAGGAAATGCTTCCTTCAAGTTTCAAAGCATTCCGCCAAAAATTGAAGCTGTTATGAACTAATACTCGACAAAAAATAGAAAAAAAAATAAAAAAAAAAAAAATAAAAAAAAAATAAAAAAAAAAATAAAAAAAAAAATAAAAAAAAAATAAAAAATATGTTTGTCACTGTCCGTAATTGACCTTATTCACAGATAACTCATTTAAAAAATAAAGTCATTCCGATTAAAATTGAGCTCTGGGCGAAATAAAATCATTCTGATTAAAATTCTGCTCTGGGCGAACAACTTCTCGAAAAAGATCAGCCACTTTCTATACAAATGTGTGAAAATTTCCTGAAATTGAAGCTGTTAGGAACTACTACTTGACAAAAAATAGAAAAAAAAATAAACAAAAAAAAATAAAAATATTTTTGTCACTGTCCGTAATTGACCTTATTCACAGATAACTCATTTAAAAAATAAAGTCATTCCGATTAAAATTGAGCTCTGGGCGAAATAAAATCATTCTGATTAAAATTCTACTCTGGGCGAACAACTTCTCAAAAAGATCAGGCACTTTCTATACAAATGTGTGAAAATTTACTCTATTTCCAGTTTGATTTAATTTTACAAAAGAAAATCCATCTCGACTTGCTACCATTTTTTTGCTGTTTGTAGTTCCAAAGATATCGACATAATCTTTTTAAAATTTGAAAGCATTCCGACAATAACTGTACTGTTGGCGAACTACTATTCGAAAAAAATCGATCACTTTCCATACAAATGTATGAAAATATGCTCTCCATTGAAATTTGGCATCGATTTAGAAGAAATTTTTAAAGAACTCTTAGTACAAATTTATACTTTTTAAAGTTGGAAATATGAATGTATTAAGTACTTAAAATTTCAAAGCGATTCGGGAAAAATTGTGGCTCCGACGAACTACTAATGGAAAAAATCAGACAATCAGACACAAGATAGTTTTTTTTCTTCTTTTATTTCATGTTTGATATAATTTTACAGGAAATTTTTCATAATTACTTAGTAAAAATTTAAATTTTTTAGAGTTGCGAATGTAAGAGTATTTCTTTTAAATTTCAAACCTTTCCGACAATAACTGTAGGGTTGACGAACTTCTACTCCAAAAAGCCCCACCACTTTCCATACAAATGTATGAAAATATTCACTCCATGGAAGTTTGGCATCATTTTATGAGAAATTTTCCAAAAATACATGGTAAAAACTAATACTAGTTGTAGTCCTTCGTGCCGGAAGATTAGTTTCCTAAAATATTGAAAAACTCGGACAAAAGGTGTGGGATGGGCGAACTACTACTCGAAAAAGATCAGTAATGAAAAAAAAAAAAAAAAAATTAAAAATTTTTTTTTATGTTTTTTAATATGTAATATGACTCATTTAAATGTTTAAGAGCGAGTTTCTAAGTTGTCAGTTAAACTTAGTTTAGTTAAACCCACAATTTTTAATGATTTAA
Source organism: Cordilura impudica (assembly GCA_963682025.1). Lineage (NCBI taxonomy): Eukaryota > Metazoa > Arthropoda > Insecta > Diptera > Scathophagidae > Cordilura > Cordilura impudica. The sequence goes on along the minus strand of OY821521.1, from coordinate 21,304,856 downwards.
TCAAATAGTTTGAAAGTTATAGATGTTAAAATATCTGAGTTTAACTAAACTAAGTTTAACTGACATCCTAAAAACTCGGTCTAAGCCATCCAGACCAATAATCCGGGCTTAATCCTGGCTTTATATAATATTTAATCCGGCTCCTAATTCGTTATGTTTAATGCTGGCTAAACAATGTTTAATCAATGTTTAATCCTTGAGTTACACAATATCTAATCCAGGCTTAGTCATGGGTTTATATAATATTTAATCTGTGTTTAATCGTAGTTCTACACAATATTTCATATTGATTTAATCTAAACTCTATACAATATTTAATTAATGTTTAATCTTTGATTTACACTATACTTAATCCAGGTTAATTTACTGCCGGTTTAATCTTGGTTTAGCAAATATTAATCCCAGGTTTCACCTTAGCCTTACACAATATATAATCCAGGTTTAACTGTGGTCTCAAGCAATACTTAATCCAAGTTTTAGTCCGAGTTTCACTAAATATTAAGTTAAGTCTAGATATTTAATTCAAGTTTGTCCTTGGTTTCGTAATACATTTAAACCAGGTTTCATTCCTGCTTTAAAAGTTGTTGCGGTTTAATTCTGATCTCACATGATATTTAATCCAGGGTTTAGTCCTGTTTCACGAAATAGTTAATTTAATCCTGATTATACATATTATTTAATCCAAGTTAATCCCTGGTTTTCCACTACATGCAGATTATTTAATCCTGGTTTAATCTTTGCTTCAGTCGATATTTAATCCAGGTTTTAGTCCTGGTTTAATTTAATCCTAATTATACATAATATATGATCCAAGTTTAAACCTTGTTTTACACTATATATAAACCACGTTTAATCCCGGTTCCACACAATATTAAAACCAACATTAAATTGAAGTGTAACACCTTAATTACACAATACTTAAATCAGGTTTACTACACAGTTTAATCCTGGTTTTACATAATTTTTAATCTACGTTAATTCTTGACTCTACACAATTTTAATTCTTTTCTTACAGACCTAATCCTGGTTTTAAATATTATTTTATACGGGCTTAGTCGTGATGCTGCCGAAAATTTAATTCAGATTATATCATATTTAATCCTGGTTTATAAAATATGTTCTTCATGTTTCATTCTGGCTTTACACAATATTTAATCCAGGTTTAATCGTGGTTTCACGCAATACTTAATCCAGTTTTTAGTTGCGGTTTCGCGAAACATTAAGTTCAGTCTGGATTTTACACAATATTCAATATTCACACAAAGTTTAATGCTTGCACAATATTTAATCCAACTTGTTCCTTGGTTTTTTACTATATTTAAACAAGGTTTAGTCCTGTTTGACGAAATATTAAATTTATTCCTGATTATACGTAAAATTTAATCCAAGTTTGTCCCTGGTTTTCCACTATATTTATAGCAATTTTTATCTTGGCTTTTCACCATATTTAATTCTCGTTTAATGTTTGCATCACGTGTTTGTTTTACACAACACTAAATTGAAGTTAAACACTTCAATTACACAATACTTAAATCAGGTTTACTACACAATATTTAATCGAAGTTTAATCCTGGCTTTACATAATTTTAATCTACTTTAATTCTTGACTGTACACAATGTTTAGTCCATGTTTAATTCTTTTTTATACATACGTAATCCTGGTTTTAAATCATATTTTATCCGGGTTTAGTCGAGATGCTGCAAAAGATTTAATTCAAGTTTAATGTTTCCTTTACACCATATTTAATCCTGGTTTACGGAATATTTTCTCCAGCTTTCATTCTGGCTTTATACAATATTTAATCCAATTTTAGTCTTGGTTTCATGGACTATTTAATTTGGTCTTGATTCTACATTTACACAAAGTTTAAGTTTAATAAATGCTTACACTCCATGTATTCCAAGCTTAATCATGGTTTTATATAATGTTTAATCTTAGTTTATTCTACAAAATAATAATAATAATATTATTAAAATATTTAATCCAGCTTTAATCTTGGCCTCACATAATATCTAATCGAGGTTTTAGTCCTGGTTTCACGAAATAATGAATGTGGTTTTGATTCTGCACAATATTTAATACAAGCAGATTCCAGCGCTAGAAATTCGAGTGCAATTTCTAGGCAACTTTATTTTTCAACTTAGCAAATTCAAAAACCAACACTTTTTTGGTTTATTATTATTGTGAATGAAGGTAACAAACTCATTAGCAAACACATTAATTAATAATTAATTAAGAATTAATGTTTTAGGTAGGAAATAATATTATAAAATGTGATATTTTGATGAATTAAAAAAAAAGGTTTACGAAATCAAAAATGTTTTTCCAGCATTGGTATTGTAATTTACACTTTTGCACTGCCTTCATGACACCATAATTTTAAATATATTTTACGAAATCAAGCAACTTTTTTTTCTCTATAATTTTTATGGCAATTTAAATTTGCACTTGCTCTTGCACTCTTCCACTGCCTGACAACCTATAACATTTTTTCAGTTTTTTTTAGGATGCGCCTAATAATGAAAACACCACTACTTGCACTTACATTCTACTTCTGTAAAATGTTGAAACCAAACGGCAAAAATCCTTCTTTTATCCGTTTATTAACAAAGTACTCTTTTTTAAAAAAGTACCCATTTGTTAAAAAGTACCCATTTTTTAAAAAGGCACCTTCTTTAAAAAAGTAAATCTTTTATAAAGGTGAACCCTGTCTTTAAAAAGCAGCTTTGTTTAAAAAATGAACATTTTCTTAAAGTGTAATTAACAAATTTAATAAACACACACATTGTATAATTTTATGTATGGGTTAGTATCAACTCTTAATGCAATTTACTCAAAATTAAGGACAAAAATTTAAAAATCCGTAAATCTGGTGAGCAGCTTAACAGAAATACCTTTCAAATAATATTCGTTTGGTCAAAATCGGGATAAAACGGTAGAACAAAACATCGGTCACAATAAATCGCCTAGCCTATTACTATTATAGATGTACACAATATTAACAAAAAGTGTAAGTTTAATTAGTGTTTACGCAACATTTAATCTAAGTTTATCCCTATTTTTACACTACATTTAAACCAGGTTTAATCCTAGCTTTACGCACTTTAAAATCCATGTTTAATCCTGGTTTGACGAAATATTTAATTTAACACAATTTTTTAACGAATGCTTACACAATGTTTTAAACAATTTTAACATTTGTTTTACACTATATATAAACCAGGTTTTACCCCGGTTTCAAACAATTTATTAACCCCATTTAATTATTTGCCTTATGCAATATTAAATCGAAGTTTAACACTTAAACAATATTTAATTCAGATTTAATCCCGACTACATAATATTTAATTAATATATAATCCTAGTTTCACAGAACTTTTTATCTAGTTTTAATATTGACTCTACACAATTTTTAGTCCATTTTTAATTCTTGATTTATACAATATTTAATCCAGGCTTAACCCTAGTTTATGCGGGTTTAATCGTGATTCTTTAGAATACACAATTCAAGCGGGATACTTCCTTTACACAATACTTTATTCAGGTTTCAACCTGGTATTTCACAATATTTTATCAAGGTTAAATCTTGGCATCCCAAATAATTTAAACCAGGTTTAAGTCTGGTTAAATTTGGAATTTAGTTTCCGTTTTATTCCTGTTTTACACAATATTTAATCTGGGTTTAGTCCTGGCATCATAAATAATTTAAACCAGGTGTAAGCCTGGTTCAATTTGGAATTTAGTCCCCGTCTTATTCTTGCTTTACACAATATTTAATCTGGTTTAAGTCCTGACTATACAATAATAACATAATAATTACATAATAGTTAATCCAGTCTTTATCCTGGCTTGGTATTGTATTTAATCCGCGTTTATTTCTGATCTTTAATTCAAGTATAATGCATGCTTTATACCATTTTTAAACCAGATTTAATTGTGGATTAAATATTTATTCCTGATAGTTAATATAAATATAACGCAATATTTAAGCCCGGTTTAACCCTGGTTTTACGCATTATATAAAACAGGTTTAATCATAATTTCATACATTATTTTCACCATGTTTAATCCTTGTTTAACACAATAAATATTTAATCAAAGTGTAAAGCTGGCTTCACACTATATTTAATCCAACTTTTTTAAATTTATATAATATTTAACCTAAGCTTAAACCTTGGCTTACACACTATTTACTTTGAATTTTGATGATATTTAATCCTTGTTTAAGCCTTGCTGTACACGATTTATAATCCTGGTTTACTGCTTTTTTTTCATTTTATTTAGCCCAGTCTTAACCCTGCTTGTACACAGTATTTAATCCAGGTTTTATCATTGATTTACTTAATATTTGATCCTGGCTTAGTCCAAGTTTTACCCAAATTTAATCCTTTATTTTCCTAATGCTTGATACGGTCGTTATTCTGTTTTAATAAAGTTTAAATTGACATGAGAACCTGTTTTAAATTTTCCCTACATTTTTAAATTATCGAAAATTGTGTCGGATTCCATTCTTGTCACAATTAACCCATCTCAGACTATATTTGTTAATTAATTAGGTCGATTAAATCCTGTTTGTTTTTTATGCAAATGTTTACTTCACCAAATAATGATTTCAGAATGTTAAATTTATGCAAACCCGCATTGGCGTTTGTATCCACAATTGTAGACGACCACGGTGACGATTATATGTTATATTATGCATACATTGTTCGAAATTGATGTGTATTTATTACTTCCGCCGTACTCACACACATTGTTTGTGGCGGTTTAAAGTACATTCAGGACATTTTTTATTTTAAAAATAAAAACCGAACAAAATTTAACAAAAAAATTTTCATTAAAAACGTTATGGTGGCCGAAGAAAAAATGAACGCTACACAAATTCATATAAATTATACAAACACGTACACACACACATTCATGCATTGAATGACGATTGATTTTTACTTGATTATCCTTGAGCTATAAATATATTGTATAACGTTATGGTGTTGTTGTACAAATACAGATGATAAATTGTCCAGTTAACACATTATTACAAGAATGAAAAATTAATTGATTTTTTCTGTTTTTTCTTTTATTTGATTTTAATTTTTTCAATTATTGTTCATAAGTCAATATTGGTATTTCGTTAATTTTTTTTTTCTGGAATTTTTATTAAATTAATAAAACGAATGTTAATTGATTTAAAATAATATATGTATATGAGAATTTTTACTTAGAATTTTGTATTGTACGAATGGAACTTAAATTATTTTAACTAAATTAAAACAACAACAATAATATACTATATTAAGATTTTCTATGGCAAAAGTCTATTCAACATGGCATATAACAAATTTTAGTTTATTTATAATAAAAAATCTTCGATACATATTCCTATACTAAAAAGAACATTTTTGCAACTGAAGTTTATTTTAATTGATATTCTTGTTGATTTAACAAAATCCAAATTGTTTCGTTGAACGAAAAATAAGAAAAAAAAACAAGCACATTTTGTGATATTATAGCCTGTAACAGTTTTAACTTAAACTTTTGTATGACAACGAACTAACAGTCATTTGAAAAATAAATACGAAATAACCCAGCAAATATGTTTTCGTTTCAATAAATTGAAAATTATAAAAAAAAATCATAGCTAAACTTTCTCTAGTTTGTGAAGGAAGTGATATGAGTTTGAGAATTAGTTCTATATTGTATAAACTTTTCCATTCCAGGGCCCAGTATATGTGATTGATTTGGTTTAATGTTTATTATTTAACAAAAACTTAACTGGGCAAATAAAAAAACATATACAGAAACTTATTCGTTTGTAACTTACAAACTCATAATTAGAACGTTGTAAATGGAAAAGTCATTGTACTAGAGAACAGCAGCAACATAACTTTTATACTAACGCGATTGTTGTAAATGCACGAAAAAAAGAAACAGAATAATAGGTATTGTTTTGGTGGTATAATAGTTTAAAACAAATATATCGTAGGGGTATTCACAACAGAGATCTATGCAAAATTGTAAGTTTCAGAATGTACCAAATGAGAAATTTTTTTTTGGGTCAAAATTGCAATACTTTAATAAAAATTTTTGAGAAAACCAAAATATCTTTTTGCCATAATTTTCACTTGCAACTGCACTTGACAATTAATTTTTCATTTATGCCATAATGTGAAAGCAGACAGACAGACAGACAGTGTTAAAAATTTACAAAATAAAAAAAAAATTTTTTGCACTTGCACTCTTGCACTTTACAATTAGTTTTTTCATTCATATCATATCGTGTAACACATATTGTAAAATACAAGGCATATTTTAACGAATTTGCAAAATCGCTTTACGAAATCAAAAGATTTTTCCAGAACTTTCACTAAATTTTTTACTTGTACTTTTGCAATATTGCACTTTTGTACTTTGAAATTACTTTTTTATTTAGGACATAATGTGAAAACAAGCAGACAGATATTTTTAAAAAATTACGAAATCAAAAAAAAAATTTTTTTTCCACTTGCACTTTTACACTTTACAATTAGTTTTTTCATTCATATAATATCGTGTAACACACATTGTAAAATACAAGGCACATTTTGACGAATTTGTAATATCGCTTTGCGAAATTAAAAGATTTTTCCAGAACTTTCACTAAATTTTTTACTTGTACTTTTGCAATATTGCACTTTTGTACTTTGAAATTAATTTTTCATTTATGACATAATGTGAAAGCAGACAGACAAACAGACAGACAGTATTAAAAATTTAAAAAATAAAAAAAATTTTTTTGCACTTGCCCTCTTGCACTTTACAATTAGTTATCATTCATATAATATCGTGTAGCATACAATGTAAAATACAAGGCATATTTTGATGAATTTGCAAAATCGCTTTACGAAATCAAAAGATTTTTCCAGAACTTTCACTAAAGTTTTTACTTGTACTTTTGCAATATTGCACTTTTGTACTTTGAAATTACTTTTTTATTTATGACATAATGTGAAAGCAGACAGACAGACAGACAGTATTAAAAATTTACAAAATAAAAAAAAATTTTTTTGCACTTGCACTCTTGCACTTTACAATTAGTTATCATTCATATAATATAATGTAACACACAATGTAAAATACAAGTCATATCTTGACGAATTTGCAAAATTGCTTTGCGAAATTAAAAGATTTTTCCAGAACTCTCACAAAATTTTTCACTTGTACTTTTGCAATTTTGTACTTTTGTACTTTGAAATTACTTTTTCATTTATGCCATAATTGTGGAAGCACACAGACAGTGTTAAAAATTCATGAAATCATAATCTTTTTTTCAAGATTTTGCATTATAATTTGCACTTGCACTTTTGCATTCGAAAATTAGCTTTCATTCATATAATATCGTGTTAACACCAGTATAAAATGCAATAAATATTTTTTGGTGAATTTGCATACTCATTTTGCGACATCAAGAGATTTTACCAGCACTTTTAAAAAATTTAGAACTTGCACTTTTGCACCTGGAAATTAATTTTTCAGTTGATATATTATGAAAGCAGACAGCATTAAAAATTTGCGAAATCGTAATATGTTTTATCAAGATTTTGCATTGCAATTTACACTTGCACATATAAGTTCGTGTAAACTCACAATGTAAAATGTAATGCATATTTTGCCAAATTTGCAAACTGATTTTACGAAATCAGTATTAAATTTTGCGATTGCACTTTTGTACTGCCGGCCAGATAATTAATTTTATTTTATTTGCATCTATCAGTGCAAAATATGATGCATAATTCAAAGAACTCCCAATTAATTTAAAAATATTTTTTACGATCTTTTCTTTTTTTAGGATTTGCATTGCATTTTGCAATTGACAATTAATATTGCTTTTAATATTGCTTTAGATAATAATGAAAATTGGGGACCATATTTTGGCGAATCTGCCAAATATTTCTACGAAATCAAAAGATTTTTTTCCAGAATTTTGATTAAAATTTGTATTTGCTCTTTTCTGCTGTCTGGCACATAATTAAATGTATTTTTGTCATATTACTTTGGCGAATTTGCAATAGTTGTAAAAACATTTTACGAATTTTTTTCCGGGATTTTTATTGCGTTTTACACTTAACAATTAATGTTTTGTTTGGTAATAATATTATAAAATGTGATATTTTGATGAATTAAAAAAAAAAGGTTTACGAAACAAAAGGTTTTTTCCAGCATTGGCATTTTGATTTGTACTTTTGCACTGCCTTTCTGACAGCTAATTTTTATACCCTATACCACTATGTGGTTTGGGTATAATGACGTTGTACTGCTGTTTGTAACAACCAAAAATATTTGACCTAGACCCATCTTTAATTATACCGATCGAATCAGAATCACTTTTTGAGTTGATTTTACAATGTCCGTCCGTCCGTCCGTCTGTGTGTCCATGTAAAGCTTTTAATCAAACTGCAGGTCGCAAATATGAATATATTTTGATGAAATTTTGTATATAAGCTTTTATCGGCCATGGGATGAACGGTATTGAAATTGGAGAGAATCGGTCCGTGTTCAGACCTAGCCCCCATACAAATTACCCCTGTGAAATCGACATAAATTGCCATAAGATCCAAATTGTCATATAGATCTTACTCAAATTGGGTTTGTATGCGTTCATTACATCCATTAATGAGTAGTGCAAAAATGATCCCTTTGGCCCCATATAGACTGCTTCCCGATCTTCACTTAAATCTATTAAAAACAAAAATAATGCACTGATTCTTCTAAAATTTTGTTTGTATATATTTTTGCAAAATACAAGAGACTTTACCAAACATGATCAGGATTGGTCCATTTTTGGACCTAGTCCCCATATAGATATAGCATCCGATATGAACTTTTTCATATCTGCAGCCAAAAAAATTAATAAAAATCCCACTCTAATTTGGTTTTTGCTTATTTTCTATGTCCAGTTAGTTGGGCATAGAGATAGGGTTTCTAAACGCATGGTATAGGATATCGTATAGTCGGTCTGGACCGACTATAATTTTCTTACTTATTTATCCTTTAATAATGTGTTCCATGTAAATTTTCAATAATTTTAAAAATATTTTACGAAGTCGACCAACTTTTTTCTCTAGAATTTTTATTTTGATTAAAATTTGTATTTGCGCTTGTCTACTGTCTGCCAGATAATTAAATTTAATTTTGTCATATTACTTTGGCGAATTTGCAATAATTTTAGAAATATTTTACGAAACTCTCATATTTTTTCCGGGATTTTTATTGCATTTTACACTTAACAATTAATTTTTTAGTTAGGTAATAATATTATAAAATGTGATATTTTGATAAATTAAAAAAAAAAAAATAGTTAAGAAATCAAAAGGTGTTTTTCCAGCATTGGCATTGTGATATACACTTTTACACTGCCTTTCTGACAGTTAATTTTTTATTTTGTAATAATGTGTTTCATGTAAATTTTCTATAAGTTTAAAAATATATTACAAAACCAATCAACCACTGCCTGACAGCCTATAATATTTTTTCAGCTTTTTTTAGGGTGCACCTAATAACGCGAACACCACTACTTACACTTACTTTCTACTTCTGTAAAATGTTGAAACCAAATGACAAAAAACCTCACAAGTACGAAAAATAGGTTACAGTGACAACATAACATGACAACACTGTTATTGAGATTTAGAAATTAACAAAAAAATATGGTTGCATTTTCTATTTGTTGAATGTTGTGAACTAAATGAACACAATTTGGAGTGCTAATTTCGCATGTTCCGAATCTTTCATACCATCCCTCCACTAGCCTCGTAAACGAATTTGAGGTGAGACATATTTTTTTTATTTTTAAAACAAATTTTTGAGATTGTTTGTTTCAAGGTTTATTTCATGTTTTTTTTTTAGTTTAAAAAAGTTTTAGAGGTGAGAACGTAATTTTTTCGCAGTTTAAGTAGTTGGTGAAAACATATGTTAATTACATATTATCATACGAATAGTGGACTAACTAGGTTTAGGGTTAGAAGATTGGAAAACGTAATATTTTGACGTGGAATATTGAATCTTAGAAAATAAATTTTCTTAAATAATAGCTTCTCTTAAAAAGTACAAAAGTAATTTTTCTCAAAAAAAATACCCTTTGTTAGAAAAGTACCTTTAGTTAAAAAGTGTAATTTTTTTTTAAAGAGTAAACTGGCTTAAAAAGTATTTTTTCTTAAAAATAATACATGTTCTTAAAAAAGTAATTTTTAAAAAGATACTTTTTATTCTCAAAAAGTACAGTTTCTTAGATAGCAAATTTTCGTCAAGAAACTACCTCTTCTTAAAAAGGTAAATTTTCTTAAATAAGTTCTTTTTTAGAAATTACCTTCTTCTTAAAAATACATTTTCTTAAGAACTTTTTTTAAAACTAATTAAAAGTAAGTTTTTTGCAAAATAATTTTTTTAAAGTACCTTTCTTAATGAAAAGTACTTTTTCTTATAAAAGTAAATTTTCTCAAAAAAGTACATCTTCTTAAAAAAGTACTTATTCTTGTAAATTTACCTTTTCTTAAAAAAGTACCTTTTCTTGAAAAGTGCCTTTTATTAAAAAATTAAATTTTCTTGAAATAGTACATTTTCTTGAAAAGTATCTTTTCTTGCAAAATGCATTTTATTAAAAGAAGTAATTTTTTTACAAAATAATTTTTTTTAAAAAATCCCTGGTTTAAGAGCTTTTTTTATAGTAAATAAAATTAAGTTTTTTATGCAAAATATTTTTTTTTAAGTACATATCTCAAAGAAAAGTACTTTTTCTTTAAAAAAATAAATTTTCTCGAAAAAGTGCATCTTCTTAAAAAGTACTTATTCTTACGAATTAACCTTTTCTTAAAAAAGTACCTTCTATTGAAAAAATACATTTTATTATAATAATACATTTTCTTGAAAAGTACCTCTTCCTGAAACGTACATTTTCTTAAAAGAAGTAAATTTTTAACAAATTACATTTTCTTAAAAAATCCCTTGTTTCTAAGAAACTACCGTTTCTTGAAAAAGTATCTTTTATAAAAAAAAAATACATTTTCTCTATGTTTTTTTAAGTACCTTTACTTGAAAAACCTTTTTCTTAAAAAAAGTGTCTTTTTTATAAATCACATTTTCTTAAAAAGTACATTTTCTCTAAACAGTACCTTTTCTCAAAACAAAAAAAAATTTTTTTTGAAGTAAATTTTCTTATAAAATTATCTTTTCTTAAAAAAGAACCTTTTCTTCAAAATTACATTTTCTTAAAAAAGAATCTCTTCTTAAAAAATAAATTTTCTTAAAAAACACATTTTTTAAAAAAGTACGTTTTCTTAGAAAAGAACATGTTGAAAAAGTACATTTTCTTAAAAAAACACATTTTCTTAGAAAAGTGCATTTCTTCAAAAAAGTACCTTGTCTTAAAAGAAGTACCTTTTGTTAACAATCTACCTATTTAAAAAAAGTTAACTTTTTCTTAAAAAGTAAATTTTCACAAAAAAGGTACCTTTTCTTAAAGAGAACATTTCGTTAAAAAACGTATATTTTCGTAAGAAAATACCTTTTCTTAAAATGTAAATTTTTCTTAAAAAGCACCTTTTCTTTTTAAAAATGCCGCTTATCCTAAAAACTTATGTATCTTAAAAATTTAGATTCTCTTTCAGAAAAGAACCTTTTCTTAAAAAAGTACATTTTCTTTAAAAATACCTATTCTTAAAAAAGTACCTTTTCTGAAAAAAGTACTTTTCTCAAAGAGTACCTTCTATTTGAAAACTGACTTTTATTTGAAAATTACGTTTTCTTAACTTCCTTTTCCTAAAACTTTCCATTTTCGAAAAGTACCCTTCTTCAAAAAGGTACCTTGTTTTAAAGTTTCATTTTCTAAAAAAGAACCGTTTAGTTAAAAAAAGTACTTTTGATAAAAAAAAGTACCGTTTCTTAAAAAGAAAGTATCATTGCTTAAAAAATTATATTTTATTAAAAGTACAATTTTAAAAGAGCAATTTTTTTTTAAATAAAAGACACTATTTTTTAGAAGAATACTTTTAAAAAAAAGTACGCTTTTTAAAAGAAGTACCATTTTTTAAAAAGGTGCCCTTTTTCTATACATTTTTTAAAATAAAGTACCCTTTTTTAAAAGAAGTACCCTATTTTAAAAAACTACTCTTGTTTAAAAAAGTACCCATTTGATAGAAAGTACCCATTTTTTAAAAATCACCTTTTTTAAAAAAGTAAATCTTTTAATAAGATGTACCTGTTTTTAAAAAGCAACTTTGTTTAAAAAATGTACATTTTCTTAAAAAGAACCTTTTGTTAAAAATAACCTTTTCATCGCTCGTTGCTGTAAGTGCAGATAAAATTAATTTCAGATAATAAATAGATACTAGCAGATTCCAGCTCTCGAAATTCGCGTGCAAATTCTAGGAAATTTTATTTTTTCATTTAATAAATTATTGACCCTAAAGGTATGCTTTGTCCAAAATATTTTTTTAATTCAACACTATTATTATTGTAAATGCAGAAAGCAAACTTAATTTTTTTTCAAACCCATTAACAAATTTTATACACACACACACACACACAGCAGTAGCAACTTTAAATGAGCATAACTCCAACAAAATTAAAAAATTTAAAAATCCGTAAGCCTGGTGGACAGCTAAAAGGAAATACCTTCCAAATAAAATACGTTTGGTCGAAATCGGTAAAAAATTTTTGAACAAATCATCGGTCACAAGAAATGTATTAATATAATAGATATAAAATAAGAAATATTTTGTTAATAATTTGTAAGGCCGTTCTCCAATTGTGAAACAATATTTCGATTTAGAGACATTCGTAATATCAGAACCAAGAAAAATATTTATTATTTATGGAGTCGCATGTCCCCTTTTTCGATGAGTGTGAAATGACTAACAGATGTATACTTATATATACTCCCCATTCTCATAATGTAGGACTTATCAAAGATTTTTAATCAAAACATTTACTTAAACAATACAACACAAGAGACATTGAGAGATTAGGTGACCCAACAAAAATTTGTACAAAAGCAAAAAGAAAAAAAATAGTTTACCACTTCATTAGAAATAAAAGAGTTAGCGTTATCACCAGTTAAATTATATGACATGTCAGCGGCTTATAAAAAATATATTCACAAAAAAAAAAAAAAAAAAAAAAAATACGTGTATACTCGTAGAAAAGAATGAAAAATATATGAAAAAAATTTTGTTTTGTTTTAAAAATGTTGGCTGTTTTTACCGATTATTTGTAGAGGCTACCAGGGTAATGTAGAAAATTCCTATTGACAATCGGTTTTCTTAGAAAAAGTAACAACTGTCAAGTGGTGTTTAATATCGCTATAATCGACTGCTTACGATTGTATTTCTTTGCGAGAACTAGTGAACAAATACTTATTTACAAAGAAAACCTTTTAAGCGAGTGTTTTTTATGTTTTTAATTTGGTTAATGTATTAAAAAAAAATTGTTTTCTTGCATTTCTTTTGGAATGCAATTGTAAATATATAGAAATTTGAATAATGTACGAAAAGTTTCTTGTGATAAAGTGGGCAAATAAATTAACCTCGACTTTTTGTCCTAATACTTATACACGAATAATTTGATGTCACACAGTTGAGCGCGGAAATATTTTTTAATTATGTTTTGAATGAACTTCAATATTGTTAACTAAACTTTAAATGAAGTACACACAAAAAACTTAATTAGGGTTGCAATAAAGAAATTCACAGATTAAATTAAGAAATTGTTTAAATTCGGACCCATAAAGAAAGTTGTAGTATTGGTTAACAGTATTTGTAAACATTCATTAATTTTTTTTCCTATTGGAATGTTAATTCATTAACAAAAATTATTAATTAGAAATTTTAATTAAATGCAAACAAATTCTTAATAAAAAATAAGCATTAAATTAATGTGAACCAACACACAACTTCGAAACAAATATTTTTGTTTGTTAACTAATTGAATGAACTGAAATATTAAGAAAATTTTATTAATATATTTGACTCAATTAAAAAATTTGTTAATTGTTTCAATGAATAAATACTTCTCAGCAGTGGTTTGAGTTAAATAAAATCAATTTAAAAAAATATTTTGTCAAATAAAAAGTAAAAAAAGTTAAATACAAAAATTTAACACAAGTTATTTTTATATTGAAAACGTTTTGGCAATAATTTTATCTGTCTATATACAAAACTTGATTGTTTAATTTCTATCAGAAGACAGATTCACACAAATAGTTATTCCGGTTCGAAGGACCATTAAATATTTTATTTATTATGTTTAAATTATTTATGTATATTATATTTAATTATTTATATTATGTTAATTTAGGTTTTTGTTGATTCAAAACTTAAACCTTCCACTTTGCTGTACAAAAGATCAAACTGGTCGCAGTGCGTAGAGCCTTCCTAATCAAATCTTACCTAAACGTTCCACTTGACATAAAGACATAAAATAAAAATATGTACATATCGTTTAAAAATTTGTTGTCAACAAAATTTTTTTTAAACAATATAATGTTTTATACCAATAAAGAGGGAATTTTTGCATCTCACAGTTTTTCACGAAATGCCTGGTGTAGGATATCGGTTAGCTGGCAGAACGACTTAAATTTTTTTTTTTGGTGGCTTATAGTTTATTTTTGTTTTGAGGTTGAATTAAATTCGTTAATTTTTCTTTCCATAACACTGTCCAATAGCCAAAAATGAGCAAAGCAGAGTGTACTTGGTTGATAACTGAGTCAGAATTCGTGCTCAGTTTTGCCCCGCTACGCCTGGAATAATAAAAAAAATTTAAATGCAGCTTATATTTTTAGAAAATTTATTTTTTATCTTTGAACTGTATTTTTTTTTAGTATTTAAATTAAAAAATATTTTAATTAAAGATTACATATTTAATAAAAAATATCCCTGAAGCAGTTGGAAAATCCCAACGAAACGTAGGAGAAAAAAGGAAATAATAATCTTTTATTTAGTCTTGAAATGACTTTGGAAGCCCTTCAGTTTTGAATATTCATTAAATAATACAAAAAATTCGATATATAAAAAAATTAAATCAAATGAATTTTATGTTAATAAAGACATTCGCTATCTGATATTATAATATAAAAAAAGAAATTTTAAATAAATAATAATAAATAAATAATTTAATAATTAAGAATAAATATTAAAAGAAATAAAAAATATTTTAAAAGTAACAATAACTTTTAATAAAAAAAAAAAAACATTAAAAGTTTTATTAAAAAAGAAATTTTTACGTGAAAATGACAAAAAAAAAAAAAAAAATACAAAAATGTAAATACAAAAAAGACAAAAAAAAAATAAAAAATATAAATACAAAATATAAATAAATAATTTCCATTTTTACCATCGCAAATTTTTTAAATTTATGTGTTAATAAAAAGACACGCTGCGCCTGAAATTATAATATTAAAAAGAATATTAAAAAAATGTTTAAAAAAATTTATTAAAAAAATAAGATAAAAATAAAAAAAAAGAAAAAAATAAAAAAAAGAAAAAAATAAAAAAAAAAAATAAATGAATAGGTTTTTCGAACCATTTCAAATTAACAAAAAATTTATAGAAGTAAAATAGTTGAAATAAATTTTTAAAAATTAAAAATCAAAATAAATTTTATTAAAAAAAAATTGCAAGATAAAAATAAAAAACAATCATTTAAATTTAAAATGAAAAATTATAAATGAATTGCATTTTTTATTTTCAAATCTTTTGTGTTAAAAAATGTTCACTGAGACTGAAATTAAAAAAAAAAAATATATAAAAAAGTATTACAAAAAGAATATTTAAATTGCATTTTTAACTTTTTTTAATTTTTAAAATTTTTATGTTAATAAAAAAATTCGTGACCGATGCTTTGTTCTACCGTTTTATCCCGATTTTGACGAAACGTATATTTTTTGAAAGGTATTTCATATTAGCTGTTCACCAGACTTACAGATTTTTAAATTTTAGCCTTTATTTAACACATACATAAAATTATTCAATGCTATGTGTGTGTTTATTAAATTTGTTAATGTGTTTCTTAATGAGTTTGTTTTCTTCATTCACACTAATAATTACCAAAAAAGTGATGGTTTGTGAATTGGCTAAGTTGAAAATTAAAGCTGCCTAGAATTTGCACTCGAATTTAAAGCGCTGGAATCTGCTGGCTTTAATAATTACATTTGGACTATAAACATATATCTGACAAATAATAAATTTGTTTCATTATTATTTTTGAATTTCGTATAAAAAAATAATATATGTTTGCATATAACTGCATGTGTAATGTTCAAGTGACCAAAACGATTATTTCTAGCCGACCTGAATGCGGGTGGTCACATATTAGGTGAAAGCCAACACGGGAGTGGATTTTATTGGCTATCTATATTCAATTGTTTCTCAGGAAAAAGGATGCAAAGGTTCAAAATAAAAAAATACAAATGACAGTAAGATATCCAATTCTATTGACTCATTGGAACATCGTCGGAATGTGGGTTGTGTAGCACTGTTTTATAGATACTACCATGGGAAACGATCTTAGCGAACTCATGCCAAGTGCCCGAGTTCCAGTTCGCTCTACCCAATACTCGAGTAGGTCACATCCGTTTGTAGTCTATTGTCCAGTTAACCGCACAAATTATTATTATAAAGAAAATTCGTTTATCAGTCGAACAAGAGGTATGTGGAATAAACTCCCCACACAAGTCTTTCCCGACGCTAACAATATAATAAAATTTAAGTCAAATATCCATAAACACTACTCCCTCTTTCCTGCTTCCCATGAACTATTTTCCTGAGATCAACATAATGCACTGCATTTGTAGGGGGCATCCCCTGAGTGTGGGTCAATAATTTAAAATAAAATAAAAATAAATAAGTGCAATACCACTTCCTTTTTTCGAGATTGTTTATGGAAACATCATAGATTAGGTTTCAAGAATTGAGATAGAATAAAAACACGTTTAGTCTGAAGATTGTCTTGCAACAAGTGGGCTATGGAAAGTTACCTACGGATGTGTTTTAAAGAACTTTTTAATCAATTGTTCATTAACGAACATTTTTGCTTGTTGTGCTTGAATAATGTTCTAAACGAATTTAGTTATCTCAAATGAATTTCTTTTGTTGTAAATTAATTGCAATTGTCTGTAGCGAATAATTCAGTTGTTGCAATCTAACCAGCGTTTATTGGAATTTCTGAACTTGTTTGTAGTTTTTTAGTTCGTCTCACTTTTTTCATAACCAAATATACGACAAAATCAATTTATATTAAAATAGCATAAATTTTTATGTGCATATTTTGCCATAAATTCATGTTTTCACATATTATCATGAACATGCTCATTTATTGAACTATTTTCATAAATATATATCCGCCGAATCAATAAATTTATAATATAATGGCAGCGATTTGAAGTTGCATATTCATGCATCCTTTGCTTAAAATGCATATTTTTCCTAACTTCATGAAAATGCTTATTTATTAAAACTATTTTCATAAATATATGTCAGAATCAAAGAATGTACAATAAAATGAAATTGATTGGAAGTTATTTAATTTTTTTTTTGCATACTTTGCTTCAAATCTATATTTTGGCATATTTTCATCAAAACTCTCATTTATTGAATGTGTTCATAGCAACTTTAAATGCAATTTACTCAAAATAAAGAAAAAAATTTTAAAATCTGTAAATCTGCAAAACGGCTAAAAAGAAATACCTTTCAAATAGTATACCTTTGGTCAAAATCGGGACAGAACGGTAGAAAAAACATCGGTCACAACAAATCGCCTAGCCTATTAATATTAGAGACAAAAGATTCGTTGAATTTTTTTAATTGACACAAAAATTGTAAAACTGAAAAAAAAAATTTTTAAAATTCAGTTTTTATCAGAGTTCAGAAAAAAACACACACTGAATAAAAAACTCGTACATATATGTAAACAAACATAACTTAGACCAACACACACATATTTTTATTTTCATATCAATTATGTTTGTTTTTAAATTTTCTTCGGTGCCCAACACAACCATGACTGTGTTCGTTTTAATATTTCGTTATTTACACGAACATTTTTGTATCACGTACTTTTAGTTTCAATCACACATAAAGCACACATTTTTGAGTGTTACTTTATTTGAAGTTCATGTTCTGGTACGTGTATTGAAAAAAAGAACAGAACATGTACAATAAACAGGTTCGAGTTCAGTTATATTTTAAGTCGTGTTGTGGCTCGTGTAGTAAGAAAAAACAGAACATGTACAATAAACAGGTTCGAGTTCAGTTATATTTTATATATAGGTTCGAACCTGTTTATTGTACATGTTCTGTAATCAAATCTAACTCTTACTTTTCCTGACTAAGGGATAAAAAATTTTCATTGTAAATTTTAAGCTGAGTAAAATTTACCTCTAGCTTATTATATATACTTATATATATTTTTTATGATTAGAAACAAAATTAAATAGTTTTCTACACCTTTCACGTGCATATGGCTTCATTGGATTGTTCTCGTACACAGGCTTATATGCGGCAGCTCCTTGTCAAATATTTGTTTTCATTTCTTTTTTAATTTCTTGCTCTATATTTGTTTTATTTGTTTTGGTTTGTTTAAACATATGGGGGTTTCATGTATTTTGAATCCGATTTATTCCATTGGGTAAAGAGTTATTGTAAAGGAACTAAAATAGCCAAAAAAGAAACCAGCAAAAAAAGGATTGGGAAAAAAGCAGCAAATAAATGCGAAAAATGAAAGACTGGGAATTTAAAAATTTACAAAACTTAAATACTTCATCAGCTACAATAAATTAAGTATAAAAACAGTTATGATATAAATGGATCTAATGTGATTAAGATTAAATTTTATTAAATTATTTATCTTTTTAATTTTATTATCTGTAATATTAATAGGATAGGCGATTTTTTGTGACCGATGTTTTGTTCTACCGTTTTATCCCGATTTTGACCTACCGTTTATTATTTGAAAGGTATTTCTTTTTGGCCGTTTTGCAGATTTACAGATTTTTAAGTTTTTTCCTTTATTTTGAGTAAATTGCATTTAAAGTTGCTACTAATACATACATAAAATTATACAATGCTATGTGTGTGTTTATTAAATTTGTTAATGTGTTTGTAATTAAAATGACTTTGTTTTTTGTGTTGATTTGTGAATTGCCTATAATTGATTAGCATAACTTTAGGGTATTTATTTAATGAAAAAATAAAATTTCCTAGAATTTGCACTCGAATTTCGAGGGCTGGAATATGCTAGATATCATTATTATTATATATTCATTTCTTTATTATTGCAAAAAAAAATATTTTTCAACATTTCGATAGAAAAAAAGTGATTTTTTCCTGAGGTTAATATATTGCGGGTATTTCAGTATCGAAGGCATGAAATTTTATTTAGATATGTTACATACCGTCGGAAAGGTTATATTGTCTAGTTTCTCAGTATATGCTTTATTTTTAAGGTTTCAAAAACACTCACACGCTAATAGGAAAAAATTCAAATTAGTGCATATGCTAAAAATTGAAAACCCGTTGTCTTGAGTTACAAAACATTTATTTTGATAGATATCCCACTTGCATCCCACTATGCAACCAAAAAGCTTTTAAAGGAAAAAGACCTAAGCTTTCTTTTGAGCAAAAAAAAAAAAAACAAACAAAAAGAAAAAGGAAAAAAGCCTAAGCTTTCTTTTGAGCAAAAAAAGGGTTTATTTTAAGTAAAAAAAAAAAAAAAAACATTCAAAAACAATCTTTTTTTTCTGTTTTTTTTTTCGAAAAACTAAAGAAATAGCTATCTAAACTATTTGGGACAAATTTTGCTAAGAACAATAGTTAATAAGGTTCACGTATGAGAAAAAACAGCTGTTTGGCCAAAATATCAAATTTTGACCTCCTCTAACTCAGAGACTTCTAGACCGATCTTGTTTGAAAATTGTGTTTAAACTACTATCCAATAGGACTAACCTTGCTGCAAATCTCATTCTGATCGGAAGACATCGGTTTCAAAAGTTGGGCCACTTGACATGAAACCCCCCATATATATATATATTAATCGTTAAAGTAAACATAATCCCCCTAAAATACTCGTTTTCAACGTTGTTGTAGATTTTTAAATGAAAACAAAGTAAGAACAAAAAAAAGCCTTAACTAATAGGATTATGTTAATAATCTTTATTTCGGCATTCTATTAGTAACTAATAATATGGGCGTTACGGATTATTTACTGATTTCATATGAACATACACACAGACAAATAGTTTTAAGTAAATCCACTTGAACTCAATATAATTTATACAATTTTTTTAAAATAGTAAGCTTAACACTTAACCGATCCCAGCTAAAACATTAATTTAAATAAAAAGTTTTTACTGCTTATTTTTTTATAGAGCCAAAGGCAAGGAATTGAACTTATGTCTTAGTAACAGCTACGAAACTGAAATTTTACAAAAGCGTAATCAATCACCGTATAAATAAACTAATTGCCACTGATTTTAATATTCCCCTTACAGTAAAATGGTGGCAATGTCTTTAAATACAGTTTGACAATAAAATCTTTGCACATGAAAAAAAAAAAAATGAAAAACTTCAAAAGAAACATTCAAATTCAAATAACCAACTTTTTTTTATTTTCTTCAAATCAGCTTTTATTATGTTTGTGAATATAATAAATACAAAAAAATATAAAATAAAATATATTTCAATGGATATATATATTAAACAAGTAGGAAAATTATAGTCGGTCTAGCCCGACTATACGATACCCTATACCATGGCTAAGAGACCCTATCTCTTCAGTCCAACTAATTGGATATACCAAATATGCATAAACCAAATTTGAGTGGATTTTTATTAATTTTTTTCGCTGCAGATATGAAAAAGTTCATATTGGATACTATATTTAAATGGGAACTAGGTCGAAAAATGGACCGATCCTGACCATATTCGGTAAAGTCAGTTATACTTCGAAAAAATATATACAAACCAAATTTGAAAGGAATCCGTGCAATATTTTTGTTTTTTGATAGATTTAAGTGAAGATCGGGAAGCAGCTCTGTATGGGGCCTATGACTAAGAGTTGTCCAATAGGGACCATTTTTGGACTACTGATTAATGGATGTAATATATACATACAAACCCAATTTGAATGAGATTTGTATGATAATTTGGATCTTATGGCAATATATGTTGATTTCATAGGGGTCATTTGTATGGGGGCTAGGTCTGAACATGGACCGATTCTCACCAATTTCAATAGCGTTCATCCTATGGCCGATAAAGGCTTACATACCAAATTTTATCAAAAATATATTCATATTTACGACCAGCAGTTTGATTACAAGGTTTACATGGACACACAGACGGACGGACGGACGGACGGACATCGTTAAATCGAATCAGTTAGTGATTCTGATTCGATCGATATAATAAAATATCGGTCTAGGTCAAATATTTTTGGTAGTTACAAACAGCAGCACAAAGTCATTATACCCAAAGCACATAGTGGTATAGGGTATAAAAAGGACTACAGTTCAATTTCTGTGCCGTCAAATAAATGTTTGCACATTTAAGTTAAATTCGATAAAATGTTTAATTTAATTGTACATTTGTGGGTTTTTTGTTGCTAATGTTTTATGTGTCCGACTTGGGCATCAATTACTAATTACCAGAGTTCAGAAAAAAACACACTCTAAATAAAAAACTCGTACATACATATATGCAAACAAACACAGCTCAGACCACCAAACACATATTTTTATTTTCATATCAATTATGTGTGTTCCTAATTTTTGTACTTTGCCGAATACAAACATGAATGTGTTTCATTTTAATACTTAATTGTGAACACGAACGTCACGTATTGTTTTATTCGAACACACATAAACCACACTGTTTCGAGCGTAGCTATATTTGAAGTTCGTGTTCTGTTCCTGTTCTCAAAAAAAAAAAAAAAAAAAAAAAAAAAAAAAAAAAACAGAATATAAACAATACACAATTTCAAGTGTAGCTTTATTTTCAGTTCGTGTTCCTGAACGCACTCGCGTTCTAAAAAAATCGATACACCCCGATAGAAACGAAGACAATTGGTTCAACCAAATTTATTTAAAAAATATAAAATAACTAGCTGAACCCGGTGTGCTTCGCTACCCCTCATCGTTATAAAATAAAATAAAAAAATAAAAAATATTTATACATTAACTAAATATTATTTATTTAATTTAGAATTAATTATTGCACTAACAACTTTATGTAGTCAAGGGCTTAATAGAAGTTATTATGGATTTTAATTTTTCTAAAAAGGGCGTGGTCCTGCCCAGTTTTCTTGTAGTACTATTTCTATAAATTTCAATACGATATATACCAAATATCATCGCCGTAGGTTAAAAAATGGCCGAGATATGACGATTTTAAATTTTGGGTTATATGGGCTGGACCACGCCCCTTTGCCCACTAACAACTTTATATAGTTAATGACTTATTATTTCGCAAAAATATCCTTCTTTGAAAATTTCATGACGATCCTTCCAGTGGTTTAGAAGATTTTACGATTTTTTATTTTTCTAAAAAGGGGCGTGGTCCCGTCCACTTTTCTTCTGGTTTGTATTTCTATTCATGCCAATACCATATGTATCAAAATGACCGCCGTAGGTCAAAAAATTTCCGAGATATGACGATTTCAAATTTTGGGTTATATTGGCATGGCACCGCCTCTTTGTTCAATCAAAAATTTATTTAGCCTATTATTCCTTCCAGATCCACAGTAACACGCTGTAAACATTTCAGGAAGATGGGTTCAGGGGTTTGGCCTCCTATAAAGCGCAAACAAACACACATTCATTTTTATATATATAGATTGAAAGCAGCAGATTAATTATAATTTAAGGTAAAATGCGGCGAAAGAGGGGGATTTGGTAATAAAAAAATGTATGGCTACCTTACCTGTAGATAAAAAGTGTATAAAACTTTAGGTAAATACATATTACAAAAAAAGTATTTTGTATAGCAAACATTGTTAGTGGTATAAGTAAGTATCTGAATTAAAAAAAAGGGAGTGGTGAAGTGGGCGTGGTTCATAGTTATATGGCGACGTTAACAGTATTAAGAGCAATATACTACCAAATAAAAAAAATCCGTTGGAAGGAACAAATTTGTACAGAGAACAAAAAGTTAAAACTTTCAAACAAAATTTGGCGTGAAAAGGGGTGTGAAAGGGGCGTGGCATAAGAAATGTTTATTTCTTCCTCGCCTGGAGTATAATGTGTATACAATTTGAAGTAAATCTGTTAAAAACTATATGAGAGCAATTACATAATTTTAAAAAAGTGGGGGTAAAAGTGGGCGTGGTCGAAAAAAAAGTATACTATTAATCATGCCAGAGTCCCAGTTAAATGCTATGAAGATCGGTCCAGAGGTTTGGTCTCCTATAAGGTACAAACAAACAAATAAGCAAATAAACAAACACACATTCCATTTTATATATATAGATTTATTAGCAGGTATGAAAAAAAAAACTAAAAAGATATTAATAAAAATAAAAAAATAATAAAAATAAAAACCAACAAAAAAAAAAAAAAAAAAAAAAAAAAAAACCCAAATAATTTATAAAATATAAAAATTTCTCTTTCTGGTTAAAATTAAACTGTTGTTATTCACTGAACTCGAACCTGTTTATTATTCATGTTCTGTTTTTACGTGGTACACATGCCAGAACACGAACTTAAAATAAAGCTACACTAGAACGTGTGTATTGTTCATGTTCTGTTCTTTTAAGAACACGATCGTGTTCTGATCTTAAAATATGGATACACTCGAAATTGTGTGGTTTATGTGAGTTCGAATAAAACAATACGTGATAGAAACATGTTCATGTTCACAATCAAATATTAAAACGAAGCACATTTATGATTGTATTCGGCAAAGTACAAAATTTAGAAACACACATAATTGATATGAAATTAAAAATATGTTTTGGTTGTTCTAGAACAGAACATTGTGTGTTTGAAGTGTGTAGTTTCTGAACCTTGCCAATTACAAATGCGTGCGCATTGATTGAATAAGCTTTGGAATATTATATTATGCATTTTTATTTATTGGCGATCTTTTACCGATATTTTTGCTTAGACGTACGTACAAATTTTCAATAGGGTTCATATCAGGATAGTGGGCACGGGTATCAATAACTTTGGTACTGTTGTATAATAACCACGAGCTACACAAATAAAATTTATGTTTCGGAAAATTATCTTAATATAATTTGTATATGAACTTATGCGAATTTTCCGGGTCAACAAAACCAAATTGTCGGTCTGTTAATTTTTTAAAATATCAAGATAAACTTTTTTGGCTATTACTTCATCCAAAATCCTAATTTTACCAACTCCCTTGCTTCCAAACTTTACTGTAGGAATTAAATTTTTATTTTCTAATTCTGTTAGAGGTTTTTGCCAAACTTTTTGGTGTCCATCATGATATAACAGCATCATTTTCGTATCATCACAGAAAATAACGTCATCCCAGTACTTTGGAGTAAGTGAAATGTCTTCTGTTGCAAATTTATATAATTTTTTAATATTTTAGAGCACAGGTTTTTTCCAAGTAACTCGTGAGGAATATTTGTATGTTTGTGAAACATTTCAGCCCATAATCATTGTTCACTGGAAGAGCTAATCCTCTTGTACGGGATTGGTTTTAATTATTTTGCTTTCAACACGCTGCGTCACATTTTTATTTATTTTTATGCCTTGTGACCCTCTCAATTCGAGTCTTCCTTCTTTTTCAGTACGTGATATGATGTGGTACACAGTCCCTTTTTTAGCAGAGAACATAAAAGCGATTTCCCTATCTGATTTGCCTTTATAATAATTGAAATACACCAATTGAATAATATTTTGGCAAACTCGTTTTCCCTGGCATTTTTATACCCTATATCACTATGTGGTTTGGGTATAATGAGTTTGCGCGGCTGTTTGTAACTACCAAAAATATTTGACCTAGACCAATCTTTTATTATATCG
The DNA here is from genome assembly GCA_963682025.1 of Cordilura impudica. NCBI lineage: Eukaryota > Metazoa > Arthropoda > Insecta > Diptera > Scathophagidae > Cordilura > Cordilura impudica. The sequence continues at coordinate 21,279,840 of OY821521.1, read as the reverse complement.
ACTCAGAATCACTTTCTGAGTCGATTTAGCGATGTCCGTCCGTCCGTCCGTCTGTGTGTCCATGTAAACCTTGTAATCAAACTACAGGTGATGAAATTAGGTATATAAGCTTTTATCGGCCATAGGATGAAAGCTGTTGAAATTGGTGAAAATCGGTCCATGTTCAGACCTAGTCCCCATACAAATGACCCCTATGAAATCGACATAAATTGCCATATGATCTAAACTATCACATAGATCTTAGTCAAATTTTGTTGTATGTGTTTATTGTATCCATTAATCAGTAGTCCAAAAAAAATCTCTATAGGACAATTCTTAGTCATAGGCCCCATGTAGAGCTGCTTCCCGATTTTCACTTAAATTTATCAAAAAAACGAAAATATTGCACAGTTTTTTTCCAAATTTGGTTTGTGTATATTTTTTCAAAATATAAGTGACTTTACCATATATGGTCAGGATCGGTCCATTTTTCGACCTAGTCCCCATATAAATATAGCACCCGATATGAACTTTTTTATATTTGCAGCCAAAAAAATTAATAACAATGGCAGATAGGGTCTTTAAACCATGGTATAGGGTATCGCATAGTCGGTCTAGACCGACTATAATATCTTACTTGTTTTATTTAATTATGCGGTCACTTGTTATACGTAGTAGCACAATTATTTTGTAAACGCTATGCAACCGCTTCCACATGCATTAGCTTTCATGAGAAAACCCAAACGCACTAAATTCACGTAAAATTAACGCATTTATTGTTGTATTCACTAATTGTGTAAAGATTTTTTGACACCATTCGTATTGTTGTTGTTGTTGTTGTTGTTGTTGTTGCTGTAAAGTGTGGTCCTTTTTTAATGTGTTTGCGTGTAGTCCTGAACAAGTACAGCAACGGAATGTGTGTAAATAAATCAAATAAAATTCTTAAATGAAAATAACATTTTCAACTTTTTTTTTACTGTGCAAAGAATTTCTTGACAAACTGTATATATTTTTAAACTCTTTCCTTTAACTCATAATCTCTGTCTGTCTGTCTATCTGCCACGGGCAGCCCCATTCCCCCCCCTCCAATTGATCTGAAACTTGGTCCATAGTCTTGCTGTGCCTACAGATTAATTTTGGGGTAGTCACGCACAGTCACACCCAGTCACGGAGAGATTCAAAACTCATATGCATAAGGAAAGAAAAAGAGTTTTAACAAAAACTTTGTTTTTATGGGTTAGATTATTTTTCAACATCTAATCTTTTCTTAGTACAAATTTTGCTATGCTACCAAAAATGGTTAAAAAAAATCATAAATACTTGTTGTTTTGCATTTTAGTTGAAGATATATATATTTTAATTACTTTCGAATTTCTGCTAATTGTTTTTATTTAAAAAACCATTTGTTTTTTTCTTTTGCCATGTTTTACATACAAATTACATGAGTTCTATAAAATGTCAACAATAAATTGTAATTTTGCGGTTAAAATCAATTGTTTCAATTTCATTTCAATTCCATGAATCAGTAATTTATATTTCAAAAAAAAAAAAAAAAAAAAAAAAATACTCTTCAATATTGTATCGCTATTCATAATGAAAACATTTGTATAAATTGTTATTTAATTTGTTTTGCATTGGATTTTTCGTAACATAATTCATGGCATTACAAGGGATATAAAATTACTATTTATTAAATTTGTGCAAAAATTTAATTATTAAAAATTTTTTTTAATTATTTTTCAAATCAAATAATAGAAACTAAAATTGGTTGAAGAGTAGGCAAGTAATTACTAATTGCCCAAGCCCCCAAGGCACAGCATATCCCTTATTAATACAAATTCAATATCACAATTTCAAAGCTATTTAAGTAATTTAAAACATTTTTGTGTTTTTTAATTGCGAAATATACAGATATGAAGTATTTTTCAACTTCTAAATTTTTTATTTAAGTACAAAACGAATATCTAAATATCTATAATATTAATAGGCTAGGCGATTTCTTGTGACCGATACTTTGTTCTACCGTTTTATCCCGATTTTGAATAAACATATATTTTTTGAAAGGTATTTCATATAAGCTGTTCACCATACTCACAGATTTTTAATTTTTAGCCTTAATTTTGAGTAAATTGCATATAAAGTTGCCACTAACACATACATAAAATTATTCAATGGTATGTGTGTGTTTATTAAATTTGTTAATGTGTTTCTTAATGAGTTTGTTTTCTTCATTCACAATATTAATTACGAAAAAAGTGATGGTTTGTGAATTGGCTAAATTGAAAATTAAAGTTGCCTAGAATTTGCACTCGAATTTAAAGCGCTGGAATCGGCTGGCTTTAATATTTAAAATTGGACTATAAACATATATCTGACGAATGATAAATTTGTTTTATTATTATTTTTGAATTTCATATAAAAAATAATATATGTGACCTTCTCCGAGAAAAGGGACGTAGTGTGTGAAAATTAAGTTTTGAGAAAAAAACGCATTTAAAGTTTCTACACCCTTTTAGGTACCAGAATCCACCGCTTTTGACACGACCCGTTTTTTGACACACTAGGTCCTTTTTCTCGGAGAAGGTCACATATGTTTATATATAACTGCATGTGTAATGTTCAAGTGACCAAAACGGTTATTTCTAGCCGACCTGAATGCGGGTGGTCACATATCAGGTGAAATCTCCATGGGAGTAGATTCTAAGGCATACGATTTTTATTCAATTGTTTCTCAGGAACTTATAACTGATTTTTCTTATAAGTATTATTTTCAAGTGGCCAAAACGCTAATTTCCAGCCGACCTGCATCCGGGTTGTCACATATTAGGTGAAAGCCCACACGGGATTTTATTGGCTATCTATATTCAATTGTTTCTCAGGAAAAAGGATGCAAAGCTTCAAAATAAAAAAATACAAATGACAGTAGGATATCCAACTCTATTGACTCATTGGAACATCGTGGGTTGTGTAGCACTGTTTTATAAATACTACCATGGGAAACGATCTTAGCGAACTCATTCCAAGTGCCCGAGTTTCAGTTCGCGCTACCCGCTACTCGAGTAGATCGCATCCGTTTGTAGTCTATTGTCGCAAAGTATTACAAAGAAAATTCGTTTATCAGTCGAACTAGAGGTATATGGAATAAACTCCCCACACAAGTCTTTCCCGACGCTAACAATATAAGAAAATTTAAGTCAAATATCCACAAACACTATTCCCTCTTTCCTGCTTCCCATGAACTAATTTCCTGAGATCAAGATAATGCACTGCATCTGTAGGGGGCATCCCCGGAGTGTTGGTCAATAATTTAAAATAAAAAAATAAAAAAAAAAATAAAAGTACCATTTCCTTTTTTCGAGATTGTTGATGGAAACATCATAGATTAGGTTTCAAGAACTGAGATAGAATAAAAACACATTTAGTCTGAAGATTGTCTTGCAACAAATGGGCTATGGAAAGTTACCTACGGATGTGTTTTAAAGAACCTTTTAATCAATTGTTCATTAACAAACATTTTTGCTTGTTGTGCTTGAATAGTGTTCTAACCGAACTTAATTGTCTCAAATGAATTTCTTTTGTTGTAAATAAATTGCAATTGTCTCTAGCAAATAATTCAGTTGCTGTAATCTAACTAGCATTTACTGGTATTTTTGAACTTGTGTGTAGTTTTTTAGTTCGTCTCACTTTTTTCATAACCAAATATACGACAAAATCAATTTATATTAAAATAGCATAAATTTTTATGTGCATATTTTGCCATAAATGCATGTTTTCACATATTATCATGAAAATGCTTATTTATGAACCTTTTTTATAAATATATATCCGCGGAATCAATAAATTTATAATATAATGGCAGCGATTTGAAGTTCCATATTAATGCATCTTTTGCATAAAATGCATATTTTTTCCTATCTTCATAAAAATGCACATTTATTAAACTATTTTCATAAATATCTATCAGAATCGAAGACTACAATAAAACAAAATTGATTGCAAGTTATCTAATTTTTTTTAATATTTTGCTTCAAATCTATATTTTTACATATTTTCATCAAAACTCTCATTTGAACTTTTTTTACAATGACATACTTTTGAATATTTTGCTTTAAATTAAATTAATTAATTATTGATCTTTTACATAAATACATATCCGAATAAATCAACTTAAAATAAAATGGTAATGGTTTGTAGTGGCATATTTTTGCATATATTGCTTTAAATGCAAAACTAACTTTAAATACAAAAGAACTCTTTCATAAATATCCGAATCAGTAAATTTACAATAAAATGTCATCGTTTCGTATTTACATATTTTTGCATATTTTGCTTTAAATGTTTATATTTTTTGCATATTTTCCTCAAAATGCTCATTAATTACACTATTTAATAAATATCTATCCGAATCAATGAAATTTCAAGAAATAGACATGGATTTGTTGATGCATATTTTTGCAGATTTTTGCTTTAAATGTAATTTTTTACATATTTTCTTCAAAATGTTTATTAATTTAACTTTTTATCATAAAAACTTATATGAATAAATAAATTTGCAACAAAATATCATCAATTTTTATTTGCATATTTTGTTTTGAATGCGTGTTTTTGCTTATTTGCTTCTTTTCATATAAATGATAATTAATTGAACTTTTTCCATAAATATCTATTCGAATCAATGAATGTACAAAAAAATATGGCATCGACTTGTAGAGATATTTTTGCATATTTTGCGTTAAATGCATGGTTTTTGATGTATTTATAAAAATGCGCATTTATATAACATTTTTCGTAAATATACATACATATATTCGAAAAAATTAGTTCAAAATAATATGTTAACGATTTGTAGTGGCATATTTTTGTTTAAATTGCCTTAGATGCAAAATAAACTTTAAATGCAAATTAACTTTTTTAAAAATATCCGAATTAATAAACTCACAATAAAGTGTCATCGTTGCGTATATGCATATTTTTGCATATATTGCTTTAAATGTATATTTTTGCATATTTTCATCAAAATGCTTATTAATTCCACTATTTAATAATTATCTATTGACAGAGATTCGTATATGCATATATTTGCATATTTTGTGCTAAATGTATATTTTTTGCATATTTTCCAAAAAAAAAAACTCATTAATTACACTATTTAATAAATATATATCGAAATCAATGAGATTGCAAGAAATTGGCATAAATTTGTTGTTGCATATTTTGCTTTAAATACGTTTTTTGCATATTTTAGTCCAAATGCTCAATAATTGATCTTTTTCAGAAATATAAATATCAGAATAAATAAATTTATATTAAAACAGCAAACTTTTTATTTCCATATCTTGCTTAAACTGCATATTTTTTGCTTTACCTGTATATTTTTTCATATTTTCATCAAAATTATCTTTAATTACACTATTTAATAAATATCTATCCAAACCAAGAAATTGACAAGGAATTTTAGTTGTATAGTTTTGCATATTTTGCTTTAAATGCATATTTTTGCATATTTTCCTTAATAAATAATTTTTTCAGAAATAAAATTATCCGAATAAATAAATTTATATTAAAATAGCAAACTTTTTATTTTCATATCTTGCCTAAACTGCTAATTTTTTCATATTTCGCTTTAAATGTATATTTTTCATATTTTTATAAAAAATGTTCATTATTTACACTTTTTAATAAATATCTATCCAAATTAATGAGATTGCAAGATATTAACAAAAATTTGTAGTTGCATATTTTTGAATATTTTGCTTAAAATTCATTTTTTTTCGCACATTTTCATTAAAATATGCATTAATTAAACTATTTATACATATTTATCTGAATAAATAAAAGTAGAGTAAATTGACATAGATTTGTAGTTGCATAATTTAGCATATTTTGCTTTAAATGCATATTTTTGTTATTTTGATTTAAATGCACTTTTTGCATATTTTCCTCAATAAATGAACTTTTTTCAGAAATAGAAATATCCGAATAAATAAATTATTTTAAAATAGTATAACTTTCTATTTTCATATCTTGCTTAAATTGCATATTATTTCATATTATGCTTTAAATGTATATTTTTTGTCATATTTTCATCAAAATGCTCATTAATTCACTATGTAATAAATATCTATCCAAATCAATAAGATTCTAAGAAATTGACAAAGATTTGTAGTTCCTCATTTTTGCATATTTTGCTTTAAATTTATTTTTTGTGCATATTTTCATTAAAATACTCACTAATTAAACTACTTTATTCATATATATCGGAATAAATAAAATTACAGTAAATTGACACAGATTTGTAGTTGCATATTTTTGCATATTTTGCTTTAAATGGATATTTTCATATTTTCATTAAAATCCTCATTAATTACACTATTTAATAAATATCTATCCAAATCAATAAGATTCTAAGAAATTGACAATGATTTGTAGTTCCTTATTTTTGCATATTTTGCTTAAATTAATTTTTTTTGGCATATTTTCATTAAAATACTCATGAATTAATCTACTTGATACATATCTATCTGAATAAATGAAATAACAGTAAATTGGTATAGAATTCTAGTTGCTGATTTTTTGGATATTTTGCTTTAAATGCATATTTTTGCATATTTTGATTTAAATGCACTTTTTCCATATTTTCCTCAATAAATGAGCTTATTTCAGAAATATAAATATCCGAATAAATAAATTTAAATTTAAATAGCATTCCTTTTTATTTTCATATTGTGCTTTAATGGCATATTTTTTATATTTTGCTTTAAATGTATATTTTTTCATATTTTCATAAAAATGCTCAGTAATTACACTATTTAATAAATACGTATCTGTCCAAATCTATGAGATTGCATGAAATTGACAGAGATTCGTATTTGCATATTTTTGCATATTTTGCTTTAAATGTATATTTTCCATATTTTCATCAAAATTCTCATTAATTCCACTGTTTAATAAATATATCCAAATCAATAAGATTATAAGAAATTGACAAAGATTTGTAGTTGCATATTTTTGCATATTTTTTCCATATTTTCATCAAAATTCTCATTAATTCCACTGTTTAATAAATATCTATCCAAATCAATAAGATTATAAGAAATTGACAAAGATTTGTAGTTGCATATTTTTGCATATTTTGCTTTAAATCTATATTTTCACTAAAATACTCATTAATTAAACTACTTAATACATACCTATCTGAATAAATAAAATTACAGTAAATTGGCATAGATTTGTAGTTGCATATTTTTACATATTTTGCTTTAAATGCATATTTTTTGCATATTTTCCTCAATAAATGATATTTTTTTCAGAAATATAAATATCCGAATAAATAAATTTATATTAAAATAGCATAACTTTTTAATTTCATATCTTGCTTAAATTAAAAATATTCATTTAAAGCAAAATATGAAAAAATATTTTGCTTTAAATGAATATTTTTTCTTATTTTCATTAAAATGCTCAGTAATTACACTATTTAATAAATATCTATCCAAATCAATGAGATTCCAAGAAATTGACAAAGATTTGTAGTTGCACAATTTTGCATATTTTGCTTTAAATTTATTTTTTGTGCATATTTTCATTAAAATAGAATTCTAGTTGCATATTTTTGGATATTTTGCTTTAAATGCATATTTTTCCATATTTTCCTCAATGAATGATATTTTTTCAGAAATATAAATAAATATCTGAATTAATAAACTTATATTAAAATAGCATAACTTTTTATTTTCATATCTTGCTTAAACTGCTTATTTTTTATATTTTGCTTAAAATCTATATTTTTTCATCAAAATAATCATTAATTACACTATTTAATAAAGATCTACCCAAATCAATGAGATTCTGAGAAGTTGACAAAGAATTGTAGTTGCATATTTTTGCATATTTTGCTTTAAATGCATATTTTAATTAAAATACTCATTAATTTAACTACTTAATACATATCCATCTGAACAAATATAATTGCAGTAAATTAACATAGATTTGTAGTTGCATATTTTTGCATATTTTGCCTTAAATGCATATTTTTGCATTTTTGCTGAATATGCTCAATAATTTGACTTTTTTCAGAAATATAAATAACCGAATAAATAAATTTACTTTGATATTGTATAATTTTTTTATTTTCATATTGTGCTTTAATTGCATATTTTGCATATTTCTATCAAAATCTCAAAAAAAAAAAAAAAAAATATTACAATATAATTCCACCGATTTGTAGTGGCCTATTCTTGCATACTTTGCTTTAAAAGTCTATTTTTGCATATTAATATATTCATGGCGAAGGGGAGGGGCTTAAGATTGCATTGAACATTTCTGCATTGAGCCGTGAATTAGTAAATTAAGTATTGCTTTTTAAAACGATGTACTTAATTGGTATGCAGTCGGTCATCCGCATCATCATTTTAAAAATTATGACGAGATACTAAAGAGTAGTTTTAATTAAAAATCTAGTGAGAATTTATAATATTAATAGGCTAGGCGATTTCTTGTGACTGATGTTTTGTTCTACCGTTTTATCCCGATTTTGACCAAGCGTATACTATTTGAAAGGTATTTCTTTTTAGCCGGTTTGCAGATTTACAGATTTTTAAATTTTTTCCTTTATTTTGAGTAAATTGCTTTTAAAGTTGCTACTAACACACATAAAATTATACAATGCTATGTATGTGTTTATTTAATTTGTTAATGTGTTTGTAATAAAAATGAGTTTGTTTTTTGTGTTTTTTGTGAATAGGCTATAATTGATTAGCATACTTTTAGGGTCTTTATTTAATGAAAAAATAAAATTTCCTAGAATTTGCGCTCTAATTTCGAGGCCTGGAATCTGCGACGGTTTAGTCTTGGAAAAATAGAGTGGTTTTAATTAAAGAGTTGACTTGTGTTTTGATCATTCGTAAATATCAAGAAAGATTTAATGCCAATTTCAGTTTCCAGCGCTAAACATTGGGACTAGCTAGTTGCAAGACAACCTAGACGCCCGCGCTAGTATGGTATAGTATTTTGTTTTATCGAGTTCACAAACCCTTTTTCTAGTTTTAACGAGTTAATAAATCGTTTATTTTATTCATTCCTTGATAGCCACGATATTCTCTAACGGATATTAGCAATTAAAAACACGCATTTTTGCGTTACAGTCAGTCAGTCAGTCAGTAAATCAGTGAGACAAAGAGTATGTGATGAGCGCAAATATATTGAATTTTTAGGGTTAAAAAAATAAAATTTTAACTTTATTGTAGCTTTATGAAATGTGAAGTTCCTTTTAACTCTGAATAATATTAAGTGCTGGATTTATCCAAACTTTAACATTTAGAATTTTCTCTTTTAGTGGTGACTGCAGAAACCTTACCATCTGGAATTCATATATCACTCAAAGTCACACAATTAGGGTTAAATTAAATTTTTTTCTTTTTTTTTTTGGGATTTTGAAAGCTTAATACAGGTGAAAATAACGCTACACATTAAATATATTTGTATGTTAACTGGATTTTTATACTCTACTTTTTGTAGTTTTTTTTTTTCATTTTGTTCTCGTAACATCCAATATATAATTTATTGTTGGCAATTTGCTGCTACTTTAACTAGGAATGACACGCAAATTGCTTTTATCGATCGTCAACACAAAAAATAAAAGAGAAATAAGTAAAAACCGAATGAATTGAGTGGTTAAGGTACTTGAACGTTTTGGATTTTTCATTACTTTTTCATAGAAAACTTTTTTTTTTTTTTGTTTACATTAATTTTCACAACAAGAACTATACAGCGTTTAGAATGCAGCTCAATTTTAAGTTTAAAAGTATAAATTTAGGAACCTGGTAATTTAAATTTATTTAGAATTTTCTGTTATTATGTTAATATGTTTTTAAGGGCCTTAAAAATTTAAAGTAGTTTTAGGGCTTATTAGTAATTATATATATTAATTTTAGATTATCCCTTAAAGTATGTTATGTTAAAAAAAAAAAATAATTTAACATACGCTAGCAGAACCGAAAGTAAAATTCTTTAGAACTTTCTGTTAATTTAAAATTTTATTTTAAGAGCTATAAAAAAGTAAAGAACTTTTAATTAAAAGGATATATTTTTTATCCTTTAAAGTATGTTATATTTTAGAAAAAAAAAAAAAATGCTTAACATATGTTAGCAGAACGGACACCAAATATATAAGATCTACTTATTCTGTGTTATTTTTTATAATATTTTCGTTTTGTTAAAAACATTCCAATTTTGCTTGTATAAACGCCCTATAAGACAAATTGTTCGAAAACAAATAAAAAAAACATTTTGAATATTGATTTCTTATTTTTGCCAGTTACTTTTATTTCAGTACACCAATATATACAGGCAAAAATAACACACAGTGGGAGGGCAAGACTGATTGACGAACGGACGGACGGACAGACTAACAGATGGATAGACATGCCTTAAACCCAAAACACGGAAGTAATAATATTGAATCTCTAGCTTGACATGTTGCAGCAATAACGAACGCTAAAGGGTGTTCGATGGAGAGTTAAATGTTTTGTTGCAAAGAAAGGTGTTAAAAAAAAGAAACGATTTAAAGACAAATATTGATGAATATTGTGTCATGTCATCATAGGGGTAACTTTGCCTTTTGAAAATTGTTCTTTAGTTTCTGTTTTATCTAACAGGATATAAAAAGTATTTGTTAATGAAATATGATGGTAAATTGTATTTCGAATTTTTTGTTTTACTTATTTAATATCATGGAATTAGACCATTTTTTTTTTCTTTTCTCTTTAATTATTTTGTAATATAAAAATTCCATTTAAGTGGGTTTTACCGTCAATTAAATGTTATATGTAATGTTGTGTTTTCCCCATGATTAATTGGAAAAACCGTTATGTCAATTACGCATTTATAAATTCCCATTGCATATTAAAGCTAATGATACTATGAAAATAAATAATAAAACGGCCGGTATATGTAAAGTATGAAATAAAGCTATTGCTAATCTAGAAAAATATCAGTTTTCCCTTAAAGGAAAGCCGAAAAAATTAATTTTTTTTTTTTTTTGCAAATTTAACTCAACCAAACTCGAAATTGAAATCGGATTTGATGGGCTTTTGTTTTTTGTCTCTTTATATAGAAAATATTTGGCATTATTTCCAATTGTTTATGCCAGAACTTCCATTCTTTTTGAAGTTTCCTCATAGCTAATTAAAAATTAGGGGACTACTTCCTTATTTTGAGCAAGCTCCGTTATAAGGGTAGTGTTTGGGAGCCATCTAAAGAGTAGATGGATGGCATCACCAAAAGAGTGTTAGGAAAGATTACTTTCCCTTGATAAGAAGGCCTTAAGGATCTTGTCAGGATTCTTTACTAGACACTGTAATTTTAGACATCATCTACGAATAAAAGGTCTATCTGTTACAGACACATGTAGCTTCTGCGAACAGGGGGTAGAAACAGCAGAACACATTCTATGTAAATGTCCAAAACTAGGTGGCAAAAGAACGCGTGCCCCTGGAGGAGACACTGTATCCAACCGGAACATATAGTATCGCTTGCCAAAGAGGGTAATTGGCTTTATAAAGAGCGCAAATTGGTCGCAGTGCATAGAGCCTTCTTAATCTAATCTAATCTAATCTATCCGTTATTTAATCTCAATATGGATGAGTTCTTGTGTCGTTTTAGAACGGTGGATCTAACATGGATCGCTTACAACAAACCGCAGACCGAGCAGCAGTTGAAACAATGAGTTTATTTGGCACAACCCAACGCCGAAGAAGTCCAACGCTTAGGGGATGCCACCTACAAATCCAGTACATTGTGTTGATGTCAGGAAAATAGGTTATGGGAAGGAGGAAAGAAGGAGAGTATTTGTGGATATTTGATAATTTATTAGATTGTAACTATCAGGAAAGACTTTTGTGTTGAGTTTATTCCACATACGGCTACAAACAGATCTGCTAGAGAAGCGGGTAGTACGATATGAAACTAGGGCACTTGGAATGAGTTCGCTAATCTCAGAAGAACATTTAGACAACCTACATTTCGACGATGTTCTAACGAATTAATAAAACTGGATATCCTACTGCCATTAATGAGCCCAGTATCTACAAAATGGACTTTGAAGCTCCTGCCCATCTGCAAGAATTCTATTCCATTTTCGGTCGGATGTAGGTAGCATAGGTTTTAATTAGATCAGCAGGAATGAAGCAATTTTTGCTCCGTTTTAGAAAACCCACACACTTGAAACGGACATCACATTGAATTTTCATGTCCAGAATATCAATATAATCCGATCCTCAATATCTATAACACCCATATATACAGAAGACATTGTTAAATCCAAGGCCCTGTGGGTCAACAAACAACATCGAGTCTATTTCGCTTTACCCCCCTCGAAGATTGTTAACAGGTCTTGATTGATTGTACCATTCACTATCCGCCTTTTGCCACCAACCACCAAGAGGCTTGGCCCACAATTAAAAGAAATTGAATGACAAATGCTGCTGTCATCTGCGAAAGAATATACAGAATTGGAAGTTTTACCAAGAAGGTCATTCGGAAAGCTAAGGAAAAGAGAGGGAGAAAGGACAGATCCTTGTGGTACTCCTGAATTAAGCTGAAATTCTTTGCATAAAACCCCATCAAAAACCCGATATAAATCGATATAAGTCAATTCCGAACCCTAATGCAGTACGCTTTAATGTAAATGAACCATGCCAGACGTGGTTTAACACCTTGGAAATATCCAGCAACCACTTTACTTTCACCAAAATTGTGAATGGATCGACTCCAGCGCTCAGATAGAAAAGCTAAGTGGTCTCCCGTAGAACGACTTCGACCAAAGCCATGCTGTCGAACATTAAGAAGTGAGTTGGCCTCTAGATAGCTGACAAGATGGTAATTAATCATGCCCTCCATTACGTTTGAGAACGTAGAGCAGATTGCAATTGAACGGTAATTTTCAGAGTTATTAGCTTCAACCTTTTCAGGGATTGGTTAGACATTGGCAACCTTCTAGCAAGAGGAAAATACTGAAAAGGTTGACCAATGGACTTGAGAGTACTGTTTCATCATCAGTGCTGGTATAGCATCCAGCAGCTGAGTTTTATTTCCGTTGAGATCCTAAAGAACCTTTTTAACAGCTCGAGTTCGGAAGAATATTTTCGGCATAGGACAAGGCACTACTTCGAGCTCTGGCAGTGGTCGCTAAACGGCAAAAAGTTCAGCTAAAAGATTGGTCTTATCAACCGGGTCAGTGAATATTTTGTCATTCGTTGTAAGAGTTAGGATAGCAGAACTAGCATTATTCTTTATTTTTTTTAACAAATGACCACAATCTCTGACTGCCCTTAGGAGCAGAGAGAACTTTTAGAACGAAGACGCTGATCGTAAAGAAACTTTGGAATGCAAGCGGTTAATAAGTTATAAATATGAGGAGTCGAGCCAAAAACGGGGCTGGGCTTCCATATTCTTTGGATTTTGCCCCATTAACTAGAAAAAAATGGCTAGTTGGTAAAAGGTTTGCCAGTAATGAAGAAGCTGAGTCTGCGCTCTTATTGTAATTAGAGTATATTTGCTATCGAATATCGTTGGGAAAAGTGTATCGAGCTACCAGGAGATTATGTTGGGATATAATAAAAAATCGACCTAAATTTCCTGCGTTTTCTTTATCAGGTCGGGCTGTTCTGGGACCGCCCTCGTATATTACTAATTTCATAGCGAAAATATTATTTATGTTAAGGGAATATCTTAAATCCATGCAAAAAAATATTTACTTAGTAATGCAGGCTAATGTGAAACAACGTTTGATGGAGTTCACCAGTAACTAAATAAATAAAGCAATTTATTTTTTTTGTTTTATTTGAAGAAAGACCTTAAGACCTTAACATAAAGGAAAATATTTGAATGCAAAATATTGTAAATTATTATAAAAAACTAAGCTAACATGGTGCGATTCAGAAAAATAACGAAACACAAATAAAACAAGTAAGAGAATTTTGTGCGGTTGATAACGACTATATGAAACCCTATACCGCAGATATGAATAATTTTATCTCGCTATTTTTATATGGGAAGGAGTAGAATGAGAAATCGGCTGATCGTGATAATATTTAGAAAAGCCACTTATTATTTTGTCGAAAAATATGCAAACTACATTTGAGAAAAATCTATAGTTTTGATTTTTAGTAGATTTAAGTGAAATTCGGGAGGAAGTTTTATATGGAGGCTATGGCTAAAAATGGTTCTACAGCGTTTAGTTTTGTAATATCTTTACACCAAATTTGAGGTCTTTGTGATATTCTAAATATATTATATTTTATCTAAATATATTATATTTGCGACTTGTGGATGGTCCCTCTAGTCTTTGCATTTTGAACTACTACTTACGATTGAACAACGTTGGGAAATATTAAAAACCTACTAGCAGATTCCAGCACTCAAAATTTGATTGCAATTTCTAGGCAACTTTATTTTTCAACTTAGCCAATTCACAAACCAAGACTTTTTGGTTTATTATTATTGTGAATGAAGATAACACACTCATTAACAAACACATTAACAAATTTAATAAGCACACCCATAGCATATGTGACCTTCTCCGAGACATAGTGTGTCAAAAAACGGGTTGTGTCAAAAACGGTGGATTCTGGTACCTAAAAGGGTGTATAAACTTTAAATGCGTTTTTTTCTCAAAACTTAATTTTCACACACTAGGTCCATTTTCTCGGAGAAGGTCACATTTGTATAATTTCATGTATATGTTAGTAGCAACTTTAAACGCAATTTACTCAATATAAAGGAAAAAATTTAAAAATCTGTAAATCTGGTGAACAGCTAAAAAGCAATTCCTTACAAATAATATACATTTAGTCGAAATTGGGATAAAACGGGACCGGTTGGTATACCAGTTCTTGTGCTGAAACAGTGCTCTTCGATGCTAGCCAGTCCATTGTCCAACCTTTTCAGCCTTTCGTACCGTGCGGCAGTCTTTCCCTCTTGCTGGAAGGTTGCTAATGTCCAACCAATCTCTAAAAAGGGTGCGCCTAATAACCCTGAAAATTAGCGTTCAATAGCAATCTGCGATGCGCTCTCAAAGGTTATGGAGAGCATGATCAATTTCCATCTTGTGAACTATCTAAAGGCCAACTCACTTCTTAAGGATCGAAAGTATAGCTTCCGTAGAAATCGTTCCACGTGAGAACTGTTAGCTCTACTTTCTGAGTGCTGGAGTTGATCCATTCACAATTTTGGCGAAGGTGAACTGGTTGCTCTAGATATTTCTAAGGCGTTCGATCGCATATGGCAAAGGTGCATTGATATCAAAGCTTATTGCATTTGGGGTCGGTATTGACTTATCTCGATTTATATCGGGTTTTCTCAGAGATCGTACAGTACGTGTTGTTATTGATGGGGTTTCATCTAATGAGTCTCAGCTTAATTCAAGGGTACCCCAAGGTTCCGTTCTTTCTTCTCTTTTCCTTATCTTCCTGAACGACCTTCTTGATAAAATTTTTAATTTTGTACACTCTTTCGCAGATGACAGCAGCATTTGTCATTCATTTTCCTTTAATTGTAGGCCAAGCCTCTTAGAGGTTAGGAGCAAAAGGCGGACAATGAACGATACACTCAATCGAGACCTGTTAACAATCTCTGAGTGGCGTAAAGCAAATAGGATTGATTTTAATGCGCCGAAGACTCAATGTTGTATGTTGACCCATAGGGCCACGGATTCAACAATGTCGTCTGTATTTATGGGTGTTATAGGTATTGAGGAATCGGATACTCTTGATGTTCTAGGCATGAGAATTCAATGTGATGTTCGTTGGGACGAGAATGTTTTTCAAGTGCGAAAAAGCACTCAAGTGCATTGGTTTTCTAAAAAAGTGCAAAAATTACTTCAGTCCTTCTGATCTCCTTAAAATCTATACCACTTACATCTGACCGAAAATGGCGCTCATCAATGGCAGTAGGGTATCCAACTCCAACTCCTTTGAATTGTTCTATAGATACTACCATGGGAAATGTTCTTCTGAGATTAGCGAACTTATTCCAAGTGCCCGAGTTTTAGTTCGCTCTAACCGCTTCGCTAGTACATCACATCCATTTGTAGTCTACTGTCCAGTTGACCGCACAACGCATTACAGAAAACTCGTTTATTAGTCGAACTAGCGGTATGTGGAATAAACTCCCCGCACAGGTATTTCCTGACAATTACAATCTAATAACATTTAATTCAAATATCCACAAACATACTCCCTCTTTCCTCCTTCCCATAACGTATTTTCCTGAGATCAACACAATGCACTGCATCTGTAAGGGGCATCCCCTGAGTGTTGGTCAATATTATTAAAAAAAAAAAATACATGGACAGTTTTTTCAAACGAGCACGCCTTCGTGCTCGTACAGTACGTACAAACGAAAACATTGCTGCTGTTACTCAAAGTATATAAGAACAGCCAAACTACTCAGCTCGCCATTGTTCTCAGGAATTGAACATTTTACGCACTTCTTTGATGCGTATTTTGCATAAAGGTCTCGATAGGACGCCATACAGAGTTCAATTAGTGCAAGAACTGATACCGCACGACCATACTTAACGTGTTCGGTGTTCCAATCGTGATATGGTACGCTTGCAAGAAGATGAGCAAATTATCCATTACCAGTCATTCCCAGTGCTACGAGCAGTGAGGTCGAAACATCCTTCACCAGCAATGGTAGTTTGTATGACGCTGATGATGAACGCCATTTAGTGACTCAAGCTGAGCTGAATGATCTAATTCGGGATCTACATTTAACGAAACAAGGCGCAGAATTACTTCCTTCACGCATGCCGCAGTGGAAACATCTTGCAGTTGGGACAAAACTAACAATCTATAGATATAGAAGCTTGGAATTGGCTGCATATTTTGAAAAGAAACACTCTTTTCTATACTGTACCGATGTTGATGGTTTATTTCAAAAAATGAACCAGCCATATTACAAAACTGAATGGAGATTATTTTTTGATGGCTCTAAGTTCAGTTTAAAGGCTGTTCTTTTGCATAATGGGAATGAAAAACCATTTATACCATTGCTTATGACATTAATACAAAGGAAAATACGAATCAAGGACTGAAATTTTGACATTACTCAAAAACAACGATCATAAATGGAAGATCTGTGGTGACCTTAAGTTGTGTGATTTAAATTTCTTTGAATATATAGTATAGACCATCGTAAATAACTGTAAATTAATCTGTTTCAGGTCATTGGTTTGTTGACTGGTATGCAAGGAGGTTTCACAAAATGTTGTTGTTTCCTTTGTTTAGGGGATAGTCGCGCTACATGTCATCATTACGTCAGAACACAGTGGCCAAAAAGAACTGAGTATTCATCAGGAAAATTCAATTTAAAATAAACCATTAGTTGATCCAAATGACGTTCTTCTTCCGCCGCTGCACATAAATTTGGGCTTTTTTAAGAACTTTGTCAAGGCTCTGGACAAAGATGGTGCAGCATTTTAATATATGTTGGCGGTTTTTCCTAAAATTTCATATGTTAAAATCAAGGAAGGCATATTTGTGGACCTCAGATCGAGAAGCTATTGAATGATGACAATTTTTCACAATGTTTACTGGAGAAAGAATATGCAGCGTGGAAATCATTCAAGAGCATCGAGGACAGTTTTCTTGGAAACAATAAGAGTGAAAACTACAGACAAATTGTAGCTGAATTATTGAAAAATTATCACGAATTAGGTGCACGAATGCCACTCAAAATGCATTTTCTACATTCGCATTTAGATTTTTTCCACAAAACCAAGGTGCGGTGAGCGTCGAACAAGGGGAGCGTGCTCACCAATCTTGGTGAAAATCTTTATGAAAATTGAAAGAAATTATCAAGGATTTTGGGACAAAAGCATGCTGGGAGACTATTGCTGGACTCTAATACGTGAAACCGAACCAATAAAATACAAACGACGCACAGTACCGCCATTTGAGTTTTTTCGTTGCAAAAATCATATCTTTTGAACCGAATAACATAATGGAACAGTTTAAACAGCATGTGATAGATAACTGTTCAGCCTATGAAATGGAAAGGGTGCTACGCTTTGTAGGGGCCTACTTATGGGTTATCAAAGTTAAATTTTGTAGAAAAATCAATTTTATGGTAACTAAAAAAAATTATTTTTACATTTTTAAATTGTTTTTATTTTTTTTCTTTAGGGTTTTATGTTTTAAATTATTACCCAACAAATTAAAAAAAAATTACTTCTTTTTTAAATTTATTTTTTCAATTTTCTGTAAAATATTCATCACAATTCGTATATCTAAAGACTAATCATTTCTAAACTATAATTATTTTCTAACTCTATTCGTGACTTCACATGCCGCAGAGAAGAAATAAGTGGATCGGAAAATGCTGCCAACATGTTGAAGAGGTCCTCATTTTGCCTTACCCTTGATGCTTTGAATGTGTTCTGCAATCTATATTTTTTATAAAATTTGTTAAGAGACTCCTGTGCTTCTTCAGAAAGCTCTCCAATTGGCAAAGACTGGTACTCAATTATATCTTTGCCATGCGCCAATATCTTATGGACGGTAGGGGTCAACTTCTTCTGTGGATACATTTCTGCTAAAAGAGATGCAGTTTTCGATGCATATTCTCCATATTTTGTAGAATTGACATTTTCTTTGCAGTTTAAAACATTCAAGATCGTTCCCAATCTTTTCACGATTTGATTGTCAATTCCAGTGATTCTAGTTACTGCCTCATCATTTTCAAAAAATCTCCTAGAAGTGTTTCCATCGTTTGAGTTACCGTATCCGTGCTTGGGACAGTCTACTTTTAGTCCAACTTGTTTAAAAAAAGCATCCTGTTGTTGCTTCTTTCTGATCTTTTCCTTATCCTTTATTGATGTATTTTCATTGAAGTTTTCCTGCTCTTGTGGTAGGGTATACGCCAGTTTTAGCAAGAACTCCATACACCTTATCCTTGCGTGCAATGGTGACATTCCATATTCGTAATTCTCCTCGTTTGTAGAATCGTTTAAATTACCAAAGTTCTTTTGACTATTTTTGCAAATCGGGCATGACAATGTTGAGGTTGTTCCTGTCAGTTCGTTTACGACTTTTCCGTCAAACATGGTCAGGTGGAACTCGTAATTGCATTCAATATATTTTCCTTCTCCAATTTGCAGCTTTGTAGGCTTAATCTTGCTTATTTGTTCTTCAATGTCCTTCACCGTGGTCCTTATGAGTTCTGCCGATTCCCTTGCAAACTGAAACATTATTGGTCGGCAATAATGCACTGATGACGGACGTGGATTTTTCCAGTGTAGGGAAACATCAGATTTTAGCCGCAAAGGAACAACAGATGCCATAAACATATTTCCGTCCGATATTGTGGCGTCATCGGAAGATATCCTTTGATTATAAACGCTTTGTCCGGATGATCCATCGCAGCCCCATTTGCTGATCAATGTCAGTTTCTCAGGAAGAATTTTCACCTCATTTTCAGGAAGACTCTCCAACAACCGTTTTGCTGTATGGCCCATGAGATCCCGCAGATTGGCTTTCACAGACTTCTGTAAACTCCGTATGCAGTGGTCGTGAATTTATTTTGGCTTGCGTAATATGCTTGTATCCTGGTAAAACGTCAGCTCCGTGTCGCATCAAGGATGCCCGTAGTATCTCATATTTTTCTTTGGAAAGTTGTAAGTCCATAAACAAGGTCAAGGCTTCTTCGGAACCATACTTTTTAATGTGTGCGTTTGTGGGCGTGGGAATGCTTTCCTTAATCCTTTTTAGTCGCAATGGGCTTGCATCAGCAACAGATTTTGTAATCTGCGACCTAACTCTTTCACTATCCTTTGTATATTTAATAGACAGCGCGTCCGATAAATGCTTCGTGGTCAAGTCATTGGTGGCATCGGCAAGTTTCCTCTTTCTTGTGAAAATTGAACACTCCTCAATACTTTTTTTTGGCCTTCCTTTTGCTCCTGTGGTTGATGTGGTGGGTTTATCTACTGCCAATATATCCAGGATGGTGTCTTCATTAAGCCAGTCCTCGTATTTGGAGTTGAAGGTCTGAATGGTTCGATTAGATTTCACCCATTTTGCCTTAATATTTGCATATATCGGATAAAAATTATTTTTTATAATTTCGCGTCTCTCAATATTTCCATATAAGCTACCAAGTTCTTCTAAAGCAGCTTCCGTGAAAAACTTTGGTGTGGTTGACCTTCTAAACAGTTCAAATAATTTTAAATTGTTTAACGCCATGGTTTCAGTACTTAAATTGTTTAACGCCATGGTTTCAGTACTTGTTGCGACAACTTTCAGTCGTAGACTAAACCAGGCATTATGCTTATTTTGCAATATATAGGCTTATGCTACCATGCCTAAAAATTTACCTGTTCCCTGCATACACATGGATTTAGGCTGAATTATGCAATTTTGATATTATGCTCGTGTCTAAATAAGATTTGTGCCTACCTGGAGGGACCATAAGTCAATATTGTTCTTGACCATTTGTACTCCAAAGTAATTTTTAAGTGAGGTGCATACCTGCGAATTTCAATGAGTAGTTTTTTGTGCATCCTGTGTCTGTAACAGAATATTGGGAGTAGACTTTGGCAGAGGCTCACAGGTAGACAACCGACTTAAAATGCAATTTTCAAACTATTAGATCAAACTACTGTCAGTCAAAACATGTAAGGGATGCACGCCATACAATTTCTGCAACCATGTCTTTTTAAACTTTTTTACCTCTAGAAGCCAAACGGGCACGTACGGGCAGATAAAGCCTTTTGAATTATGTAAAGAAATAATCAAAGAACATGTTTGCCAAATATGGCAAATATAGAAAAATATAGATTTTTTTTATTTTCCGTCAAAGTTGAAAAATAGCGAAAATGCGGATAGTTTTTAAATAATGATTTACCAGGAGAAACACAAAGCAAGTAGTTAATTTTTTTTTATCATTATACATTTAATAAATACATCAGTCAATACAAACAAAAAATAAGGCGATACGTTATCTATGTTTCGTGATATTACACCTGAAATCGCAACAAATTGACTAAAAATTGTGTGTTTTTTTGAAAACCGAAAGTCGGTCAACTTTGAACGGTTATATCTTCTAAACTAAAAATGTGATATTATTAAGAGTAGCATATTTGAAATCGTTGAAAAGTTTCCTATAACATGGGTTTATTCAAAACTTCGTCGGCGCACATAAAAATTTTGATTTTTGCAACCTCGTTGCTCTACGGGCGCCACTGTGCGACGCACAGTGGCTGAAAATCATTTTTCATTGGCCAAAATTCTGTAACTTTTGAACCGATCAAAATATTTTAGTACTGTTTTTTTTAATAGATAGATAGATAGTTGACCTTGACTCAGTGTGAATTTCATTTAAATTGATTGAGTACTTTTTAAGGAATTCTAGGTCAAAGTTTAACTTTTGATTTTTTTTAACTTTTAGCGTGATATATGTTTTTTTTTATTTATTTTTATTTATTAGAAAGTGTCATATTTGGAGTTAAATAATTATTATAAACATTTTTTGTAATAATGAAATTTTTTTAATGCTTACACTCAAAAAAATTTTTACACTCAAAAAAATTTTTACACGCAACAAAATAGTAAAATTCACTAGAAATTTAACTAGTATTACTAAAAAATTAAAAATGTTTGCTATCAAATTTGCAATTTGCTTACACTCAAGGAATATTATTATTACTACAGAAAAATTTATTAGTGTTTGTTGCCTAATTTGTTACACTAGCTAAATAAATCTGCTAAACATTAGCGCAATGATTCTAATTTTTTTTTTAATTTTGATATGAAAATATGGGTTCTTATTTTTTGAATCTTTCTTATCTATTAAAACATTGCATTCATATGTGGGAAACCTTTTAAGAATAAAAACTGCAATAGATTTAAATAGCATTTGTAACAATGGTAGGTTCTGTTTATTATTATTTTTTACTAATACTATGTTTTTCGTACTTAAATAACAATGAAAGGCAATTATAATTATTATTCATTAGACTCAAATATTGATTGCAAATATTCCATATTTTGTTCTGTGCTATTTCTGTTCTTTAGTAGTTTTTTGGCTTCTTCATCTAAATCCCGATGTTCCACTTTCCATTGATTTCGAATACTGGAGATGAACGGATCTGACGTTGCCAATAATATATTAAATAGATCTTCATTTGTGGAATTTCGTGACATTTTTCTAGTATTGTGCTGTCTATAAAATCTGTAATCCTTGTTCCTTTTTTCCTGAGCCTCCTCTGATAGATCTCCAAGTGGCACCAAATGATATTTAATGACATCTTCTCCATGATAAAGGATTTTGTGGACTGTTGCAGACATATTTCTCCATGGGTAGTTGGTTGTATATATTTTTGCAGTTTCCTTAGCATAATCTCCAAATTTTTTAGAGTCAATTTCTTCATTGCACGCAAGTACTTCTAGGATTATTTTAAATCTGAAAATAAGGTTTAAATCCACTCCTGTTATTTCAGATGCTGTTTCTGGATCTGAAAAGAATCTTCTTGCGGTATTGCCATCATTTGTATTGCCTGACCCTTGTTTTGGCTCATCTATAATCAATCCAAATTTGCGATATTCATCTTGAACATGTTTCTTTTTTGAACTTCTTAACTCTTTGTTGGTTTCGTTGTTTCTTATTGATCCTGAAGGCCCGAAATCCAAATCATAACTGATTTTTAGTATGTGTTCCATAAGTCGTATTCTTGCATGTAGTGGTGATAATCCAAATTCGAAGGCATCGGTATTATCGAATGATTTTGTCGGGACTTGGTTTAATTGGCTTGATGTTGCTTGGCATATAATGCAGATGGATGCAGCCTTCGTGTTAGTCAAAGCCTGACCTACTTTTCCATCTATCATTGTCAGCACTAATTGGTAGCTTACTTCAATTTGCTGCCCATCTAACTGTAATTGTAATGGCTGTAGTGTGGCTATTTGGGCCTTGATATCACTAATTTCTTTGTTAATGGCATCATGACTTTCTTTTTTGAATTCAAATTTGATTGGCCTGCAGTATTTCGTAGAAGATGGTGTCTCATTTTTCCAAATATCCATTGTTTGCGTTGTACTACTCGAAGGCTCCGAATCTTCCAAAATCTTTTTCAATCGCAATGGTACAAATGATACCATGAACATATCTGAGTCCGAAATATTTTCACATACAACTTGTTTGTATTGTTTTTGTCCCGAAGAACCATCACATCCCCATTTACAAAATAGAATTAACTTTGTGTTTCCATATTTCTTTAACTCAGTTCCTGTTATTGATTGTAGCAAGCGTTTGGCTGTGTGATCAAGTAAAGATTGTAGTTGTACTTCTGCCGAAATTGGTGTGATTGTAATAGTGTCCTTTGATGGCAAACAGTCTATTTTAGCAGCTGTTATGTGATGATATGCTGGATACATATTTGAGCCTTTTTCAATCGCACGCAATCTGAGCTGAATATATTGGTGTTTTGTTAATTTCAAATCCAGAAATAATGCTAATGCCTCCTCATTTGTGAACTGTTTTGCATCGCTCGGAGTTGGTATACTTTTAAGAATTCGCTTTGTTCTCACTGGACTAGCATTACAAGTTTTTTCAATGATATCCACTTTTGTTAATTGGTTTTGTGCTCGTAATTGATGTAGAAAAGATTCTTTTATATTTGTAGAACCAATTTCCTCGTTAAAATTTTTAAGTTTCCGCCTCTTAGATCTATCGCTGCAGTTGTCCAATGATTTGCGTGGTCTTCCAGCCTTATCTAGCTTTGCTGTTTCTCCACCAACATTAAGTTGGCCTTCTAACCAGTTTGCACTTTTATTATAAAACTTTTGTTTACAGTAGTTAACTTCTTTCAATCGTTTTTTTAGTACTTTGACGAAATTAGATAATTGCTCTTGTATTTCGGTACTAGACGAATTTAAGTTTAATTTTATTTTAACGTAACTAAGAACATCTTCCTGGTTTTTGTTTCGAAAATACTCTTCGGCCAGTTCTTTATAACTAAAGTTCTCCATATTTTTCTCAATATTTTTATTTGCGTCTGTTATCACTTTTTTATCACTTTTTATCACTTGCGAATATACGTCCGTACACTTGAAGTATTAACTTATTATTGAGTAATCCCTTATAGAATCCGTCATTTTATACATTTTTAGGTACATGTTATTCACACATTGATCTTTAATTTCATAGCAGGTAGTACTTAAATTGAACAAAACTGCACTTGTTATCCAGACTTCAATATCAGGTAAAACTAATTAGTTTCTCGCCAATATGGGGTGGTTTTTTATCTTTAGTGGTTTAGTGCCGCGATTATTGACAAACTTATAAAATTGTTTATGACTTTGGTTGACCCTTAAATTTGACAACAGGTAAATTAAGAAAGAGATCATTTGTTTACTGTAGAACCTATTGTGATCATTTTATGACTTATTTTTTTGCTGATCAAAACAAAGCCAATAAACCCTTTCGCAGGTATTTTATTTAATTATTTTACTTTTACGTAGTCTAAAGTAAAAAAACAAAATTTTTTTTAGAGTAATTTTTTTAGAGTAATTTCATTAAAATGAAAAAAGTGTTCTACCGGGGGCTCGTGGGGGGTGCAAAAGTATATATAGGGTTAAACAGGATACATTCGCCTTTCTCCGGATGGTATACGTTTCTTGTTCCCTTACTTCCTTTAGAAGTTCTATTCCACTAAAGTTTAAATTTGAGAAAAATATAGTGGTTTCATAAATATTTCATAACGCCCCTAATATCAAACGTTAGAACTGTGACTACTTACAAAAACTAAAGACTATAATCCTACTAACATTATAAAAAAGACCGCAGGCCAATATCGATGATAGCTTGCGAGTAGTAACCATTTATTTTTGATAAAAAACAAAAAAAAAACACCTTTTGCTGAATTAAAAAAAACAGTTGAGTTTGACAGCATGCCACGCCCACAATTATCAATAGTTTAACCTAATTTTTTGGCTACCTTAATCTGGATATATAAGCTACAAAAAGGAGTAAAAATTTTAAAAATCGATGACAAAAAAAAATTTGACTTTTGGCCAATGAAATCAAAATTTGAGCCACAGTGCGACGTTCAAATAACGGCATTCACTTTTACAAATTCATTGATATTTAAATAAACGAATGATTTTTTATGTAAAAAACGAATAAACACATTTTTTTTTCGTATCTCGAAAACCTGACGTGATAGAGAAAAACCAATTACAGATTCGAATTCAGCTCACCAAATTACCCTTGGAAAGATATTAAGTTGCTCCAGTCCAAAGCCTTGTTGGCTAGTGGTATTATTTATTTTATAGAGTAGAAGCGATACCCAGGAAAAATTTGGTAATAGCAGCTCATTGATTTTTGCATTACCAATAATGACCTACCACTGCCCACTGCATTACTTCTAAAGTGAAAATAAAGCGTTACAAATAATGTGTTATACTGCTACTTATATTTCATGTCAGCGCCTTGTATACTGCATTACTTTCAAAGTGAAAATAATGAGTTCCTAGGCAACTAGCTACCTCCAGTGACATCCCCGTGTTAAAATAATGAGCTTATCAGGCAAACTTCAACCAATTACATCTCATTCTAAAACCCATTATTTGGTAATGTTTGTTTTTCCTGGGTATATATGTATGAATGATATTTTTAATATTAAATCAGACATACATCAGTATTTTTTTTTTTAATTTTTTACATGGATATGTTAGTATAAATTATTTATTTAAGACATAGCTACAATTTTGCTGAAAAATTAAATGAAAAATCTTCAATAGTGCTTGCAAACAAACATCAAGATAAAGACAAGAAAAAAGAACAGGCCAAACCCATTGGATGTTTTATTATAATGGTCTAGTACTTTCATCCTTTCATACTTTCATACACTCATCCCCCAGCACCAAATATAGGAGAATTTCACTTAAATTTGTTTAGTATTTATTTTTTTATACCCCATAATGACTTTGGTCAGTGATTTAATAATTTTTCGAATTAATATCTATTGATATAGGGTATCATTTGGTTGGCCAAGACCAGCTATAACTTTTAATTAGCTTGATTTCTTTTTTCTTAGAAATCATTTTACTTTTCCATATTTAACAGTCCTTTTTAGGTGTACATTGTATGGTTTCCATTTAGTTGTTTCGTGTTCTTGCTAATTCAAGAAAAAATTCATTGCATTTTTGTTAAGGGAAGCATAACTAATATGCTTTCTAGTCGGTAAATTTGTTAAATAATTGTAATTTGCAGCCAAAAATATAAGTGCTTGTTTTTTATGGTTTACACCTTGGTATGTTGATGCAGGAGAATTTTTGTATGTAATAAGCATAAGGTACACACACACACACAAAATTTAAAACAAATATAACTTTTAGAGTTAAGAACACATATAAGGCTTTTCACAGCAACTAGTTCGAAACAGCAACGAAGAAATTGTAGTGCAAGCCCTTCTTAGAGTAAGAAGGACCATTTTTCGATTGAAAGTGGCTGAATAAATATTTTCAAACAATATTAGATTTTAGCCCAGCTTCAATACTTCAATAATCACAGAAATACATTTAAGAAAAAATTAAATAATTTCATATAATCGTGGAATACCTCATATACAGAGAAATATTTTTCGAAATTTACATTTACATACAAAGATAAATATTTCCGGTTTGCATACTTTGTGTTGAGTTCGTGTAGTTTTGCAGTTATGTTGTTCTGTTTATTTACTCATACGTTTGAGTTGTTATATATTTTTTTTTACAGTGATTAAAAAATTATAGTTTTTAGTTTTATATGTATGTGTGTGATGGAAAAAAAGGAATGGCTTAAGTTAAATATTAAGGGAATGCGAATTGAAACCTAGAAAAGGAATAAAAGCAATTTATTTAAAATTAAAAACTTTAAATTTATGTTTGACCATACAAATCACTACGACACTATGGGCCAGAAACCAATAAAAGTTTGTTTTTAACTCAATATCATTGGTGTCCTCCTCCTGTGTTTTTAACTAAATATTATAGTCACTTTTGGGTGCGTTTAACATTTTAATACAGTTGCCGATAAATGACCTTAAAATTCTAATAATATTTATGTTTAAAGGTCATTGTTATGCCCTATAGCCAGGGTTGAGAACTTTAAAATATTACAAAAGCAAAAAATTTTCTATTTTAAACTCTTTCTTTTAACTCATACTCTCTGTCTGAATGTCTGCCATGGAGCAACCCCATTCACCCTTATCCAATTGATCTGAAACTTGGCTCATAGTCTTGTTGTGACTACAGATTAATTTTGGGGTGGTCACGCACAGTCACGCATAGTCATACACAGTCACGGTGTGATTTTAAACGCATTTGCCCTTATCCGATCGATCGATAGACTTGCTGTGAAAAAAGAATAACTTTGACGTAGTCACGCACAGTCACGCATAGTCACACATAGTCACGCATAGTCACGCATAGATTAAAACCACATTTCCCCTCATCCGATCGATCTGAAACTTTGTCCATAGACTTGTTGTGGCCAAAGATTAATTTTAAAATAGTCACGCAGAGTCAAGGAGAGATTAAAAACTCATATGCATAAGGAAAGAAAGAGTTTTAATAAAAACTTTGTTGTTAGGGGGTTAGATTATTAAACTCTTTCTTTTAACTCATACTCTCAGTCTGAATGTCTGCCAAGTCTACGGAATATAATTTTTTTATTAACTTGTCTTAAGCATTTCTAGATTTGTGGTGATTCTATAGACAAAATATTTGAATCTGAAAAATATTAAACTTATTAATTGGGAAATATATTTAAAATATTTAAAGTTTCGAAACTGAGAGTTTTTCTACAAGAAAATATATCGAATTCATCAAAACATGATAAATTGTATACAAAAAAAAAAGTTAAAGTAGGACAATTAGAAATTTTCAAAAAAAAAAAAACAAAAAAAAAAAAAATAAATAAATGTTCTATAAGTTAAAATTTAGAGTTTTTTTCTAAAGAAAAACTGCTTATATCTAATGTGATTAATTTTTATTTTTATTAAAATATGTAACCGGTAATTACATTTTTATAATTAATTAGATACTTTTTTAAGGAAGTTGGCTTTTGAATTATTATTATACCCTTCACATCTCAGTGGCAGAGGGTATATATGGGGGTGCCATTCCGTTTGTAACGCAACGAATAACTAATTTCCGCCCCCATAAAGTATATATATTCTTAATCCTTATCACAGCTCATGTCGATATGGCGATGTCCATCTGTTCGTCTATCCGTCTGTCTGTTGAAATCACGCTCATTCAAAAACTAAACAATTTACCTGGGTAAAGTTACGATAATATTATTTGCCATTATTCCCATCAGGTTGGTGTTTAAAATTGGGTAAATCGGGCGCCATTGTACTTAGATACAAGCAAAAATATATAGACACCTCTAAAAAGAAACAAAAACCCAGTGTGGTTGTTGTAATATTTTATTGGTTGAAAATAATAGTTGTACAACAACATTCACAGTTCAAAAAAAAAATAAACACAACAAAAAAAAAAAATTATGCAATCATATCAACAAGCACAACTACCACAAGCTATGTTAGTAGTATTGCCACATATTTTTTTCTATCGTTATCACGATATAGTGAAAAAATCGCCAATAGGAAAGAAAAAAAATATAATCCCTAATGAAAAATGAAAAATGAGATTGGAAAATGAAAAATGAAAATTGAAACTTGAAAATTGAAACTTGAAAAATGATAAATGAAAAATAGAAATGAAAAATGAAAAAGGAAAAATGAAATATTGAAATAAAATATGAAAACGAAAAATTAAAACGGAAAAATGAAAAGAGAGAAGAGAAAAATTAAAAATGAAAGTGAAAAATGAAAAATAGAAATGAAAAATGAAAAATTAAAAAAGATAAATTAAAAATTAAATCCGAAAAATGAAAAATCAAAATGAAAAATTAAAACCGAAAAATGTAAAGCGAAAAGAGAAAAATGAAAAATTAAAAATGAAAAGTGAAAGATGAAAAATGAATAATGAAATATCAAAATAAAAAATTAAAGCCGAAAAATGAAAAGTGAAACGAGAAAAGTTAAAAATGAAAAATGGAAAATTAATAATGAAAAATAGAAATGAAAAATGAAAAATTAAATCCGAAAAATGAAAAGTGAAAAGAGAAAAATTAAAAATTAAAAATGAAAAATGAAAAATGAAAAATTAAAGATGGAAAATGAAATATGAAAAATGAGAAATGAATAATCAAAAATGAAAAATCAAAATGAAAAATTAAAGCCGAAAAATGAATAGTGAAAAGAGGAAAATGAAAAATGAAAAATTAATAATGAAAAATGAGAAATAGAAATGAAAAATGAAAAATTAAGGCCAAAAAATGAAAAATTAAAGCCAAAAAATGAAAAGTGAAAAATGAAAAATGAATAATGAAAAACGAAAAATGAAAAATTAAAACCGAAAAATGAAAAGTGAAAAGAGAAAAATGAAAAATGAAAAATGAAAATTGAAAAATTAAAAATTATATATTAAAAATTAAAAATTTGCAATTACAGCTACCACTTTTAAATTACGAAATTTAGAATAACAGCAATAACAAGAACAACATAGAAAAATTAAATTTTCTCAAGCGGTTTTTTTTTACATTTTCATTGAATTTTCTGGACCTGTTGCACCGATTTTGATGATTAGAAATATAAACCTGCTCCCGATATCAGAGAATCATTTTCACTAAAATGAGCGACCCAGCTGACCTATTGAGAGCGTAATCGAGATTTCCACAGACGGACAGACAGACATTGCTAAATCAACTCCACTTGTTGTATGATCAAGAAATATATATTTTCTGCATGTAGATTTTTTTATAATTATTACAAATAGAATGACAAACTTATATATACCCTCTCCAGACTGATGTGGAGGGTATAAAATTCTTTCATTCAAATCGATACAGAGATCTGCCAGGTAGATTTATTTTTATTTATTTTTTTTTTGCGAAAAATCACTTTAAAAGCAAACACACTCTGAAAAATATTTGTCAGAAAGTTGAGCCAGTTTTTTTTTTTTTTTTTTTTTTTTTGAAAAAAAAAAATATTTAAATGAGCCTAAAGGTATGCTTATCATTTTTAGCAATTCACAATTCAACACAGAGCGTGTGATATAAAATTTAAATAATTTTCATTAACAGGGTGTTAAGAATTATTATAAATCTTTTATTTAATTTTATTTAATATATTTTTAAACAGGTTAAACATTAATTTATCATTTTCAGCTTCTCCTCCATATGAACTATAACTGTGCCAAATTTCACACTCCTCCGTGCCCGCATATTGCTTAAAAAGGGAAATAAAAATTTACCTTCACGTATTAATGTATAAATTTTTTGATTTTTAGATGGTCGGTGATAGTACAAAGTACTAGTTAATTGTCCTTACTGATATAAAAGTTTAATGTGAAACTAGTTTTGTTTTTAGAAAAACAAAAAATATTTCTCAACAGAATCTATTTTTGTTAAATTTTTTTTTATCCCTGACAAATAATAGAATATTTCAAGATCCCCAATATAGGCTTGCGTTTGTCATTGAATTCATTGTTGGAATTAAATCTCTTACTGTCGTGCCTTTTTTAGGATTGAAAATAGTTCCATGGCCATTTCACATGTGGAAAATCGGCTTTCAACGTTTCTCGGCGTCGATTCACATGAAATCTACTTCTAATTGTTTTTGAATCATTGCTAATAATTTTAAACGATGTAAAATTGCGTGTTGAGTCAATCCCAATTTTAGCGAAAGTTTTTCTTGCGTTTGGCACATATCTTGATCCCATATTGCTGTCAATTTCATGTATTCGTACAATTTCGGCCTTCCACTATGTTCTTTTCCTTCGATGTCAAATTCAGCGTTCTTAAACTTTTGAAACTTCTTACGACAACTTATCTCACTTAAGACAACTTCACTATATAATTTTACAAGCAATCGATGCGCCTCAGCTGCAGATTTCTTCAAAACAAGAAGTATATCAAAAAATTTTGAGCTGAAATTTTCTCACGATAAAAATATATGATTATCTGTAATATTAATAGCCAAGGCGATTTCTTGTGACCGATGTAAGTTTCCCAGTTTTGCCTCGATTTTGACAAAAAATTTATTATTTGAAAGGTATTTCTTTTTAGCTGTTACCCAGATTTACAGATTTTCATCGTCTGGATTATTTTTTTTTGAGTTATGGTCGTTTAAAGTTGCTACTAACACATACATAAAATTATACAATGCCTATGTGTGTGTTTATTAAATTTGTTAATGTGTTTGTGTTAATGTGTTGAGTTTGCTTTCTTCATTTAAAATTAGTTGAATTGTGAAGCATACATTTAGGGTCTTTATTATATGAAAAAATAAAATTTCCTAGAATTTGCACTCGAATTTAAAGTGCTGGAATCTGCTAGTAATAATAATATTTAAAGATTATATTAACTGATATACAACTGAACGATAATGTTGTTTTACCATTGAAAATTTTAACATAAAGTTCTATTGGCAAACGGCCAGGTGAATTTAATTTTCAGCTTTATTGCTTTTTTAAGAAGTAAATAGAAATATTTTTCATATTTTATGTCCATGCATATGAAATCCTCTCAAAATTTAAAAATTTTACATCTAAATGTAAGACATCTCTTCCATTTTGACTTATAACTTTTGATCTAAACGGCAAATTTTGCTCATTTTCAATACTAAACTGCTCAAGATAATGACAAATATTTTGCATACAAGGCAGCTATACTTGGTCACCCGGCCAATAGTAAACTAACCATACGTTTTCATTGTATTCCATTAGAAACAGAATAAGTAAGGTGTTGGTGTAAGTTTGTGTAAATATCAACTCGGTTTTGGTTAAAATACACATTTTCATATTCACAGAATTTTTTTACATTTTCATATTTATTTTTTACTAGTTTTAAAAAATTTCAAGTAATTTATACATATTTAAATTTTTTTTTATTTTACTTGAGGTTTGTAAACGTAAACTCTTTTTGGCAAATATACAGGGTGTTCCAAAAACTTTCCGAAAAAGTTAAATACGCGATAGCTTGGATCAATACGAATATTTTTTGTTCTAGCACCACTGTTCTAACCTCTACCGTCTTCGAGTTATTGAATCTCAAAGATAAATGCATTTGTGAATGCATTTCTTAAATTTCAAAAACAACTATCAATTTTTAAATAAATTTTCTTTGAATTAATTGTAAAAAAAAATTTTTTCCTTATTTTTTTTTTACAAATGCTCAAAATGAGAGCCATGCATGGTACACGAAAACAAAGAAAAATGGAAAAAAAAATTTCACAATTTTTTTTTGACACATAACTTAGATAAAAATGTTTGAAAAAAAGTAAGTTGTTTTAAAATGAATTAAATGTATTTAGAAATGCATTATTTTTTGAGACACTATAGCTCGAAAACGGTAGCCGTTAGAACAGTGGTGCTAGTACAAGAAATATTCATATTGATCCAAGCTATCGCGCATTTAATTTTTTCGGAAAGTTTTTGGAACACCCTGTATATGTATATGGCTTTAACATAGTTTAGTTATAACAATATTTATATATATGGGGGGTTTCATGTCAAGTGACCCAACTTTTGAAACCGATGTCTTTTGATGGATATCCCACTAGCATCTCACTAAGCGACCAAAAAGCTCTTAAAAAAACTAAGCTTTCTTTTGAGCAAAAAAAAAAGGGCCTTTTTGAAAAAAAAGTCCAAAAAATTTTTGATATAGCAAAAAAAAAATTTTTTTTTTAAGTTTTTTTTTTTCGAAAGATAGCTATCTAAATTATTTGGGACAAATCTTGCTAAGAACAATAGCCAATTAGTTACACGAATAAGAAAAGCTTCTGTTTGGCCAAAATATTATATTTTGTCCCCATCTAACTCAGAGAGTTCTTCATCGATCTGACTCGGACTAACCTCGGTTTCAAAAGTTGGGTCACTTGACATGAAACGCCCCATATATATATATTTTATTTTTTTTCAGTATTTTAATAAATTTTTTGTTGTTGTTCACGAGTATACTGTTGATTTAAATTACAATAAAATTTATGTAAATTATAGTAAAAGTTAGAAATTTCAGGAACCTCAAAACATAGAAACCATTATATTTTTCTAAGAAATAAAAAAAAATATATTATAGTTTATTTTTACAAAACTTTTTTTTTTATTTTGCTGTGTTATTTAAATAAACAATCATTTTTGTTGGTATCCCAAGATTTTTCAATATTATGGCTTCCATTTTATATTGTTTGAAATTTTTATAAAATATTACATTTAAATATCAAATATTACTTTGTACATACTCATACATACAGTGCCGACCAAATGTGTAACAGAGTACATAAAGTTTTGAAATAAACTCCCATATTTTTTTTGATTATTAATTAAAATTAAAACTGTATTTAAATAACTATTAAATTTTGTTTCATAAATATAAAAGGATACACAATTAATTTTTTAAAGTAAGAGCGGTGTTAACATTTTGCTCGCTCTTTTTGATCTCTTAAAGAAAAAAACCACAGATCGGAACACCAAATTAATTATTCACTATTTAACACGCTTTTATCTAAAATGGAGGCACCAGAAGTGCATGAATAATAAATCTAATCAAAAAAACTTTATAACAAAAAAGTTTCAAATAAGCCATGCGACGGCTCAACTTCAACAACTCATCTTGAAATAATGAGAAACAATAGCATGCCAATTTTAGCCAGGTAAATGGTTTATTTTGTGAATGAGAGTGATTTCAACAGACAGACAGACGGACAGACAAATATACGGACGGACAGAAGGACGGATGGACAAACGGACAGACAGGCGGACGGACAGATGGATCAATAATATATTTATACTTTAGGGAATCGAATTTATTTTTAATGTGTAAACACCCATACGCTCAGGGGGGTAAAAATCTATTTCACAATACAATCACAAAAACATCGTAAGACGTAAGAAAAATTCGGTGTGACTTATGATTGTATTGGTGAAAAAATTATGATATGTAATAACCTGTTTGAAAAAGCAAAAAGAAAAATAAAAAATGAAAAATTAAAAATAAGAAATCAAAAATGAAAAATAAAAAATGAAAAAAGAAAAATAAGAAATGAAAAATGAAAAATAAAAAAGGAGAAATAAAAATGAAAAATAAAAAATAAGAGTTAAAAAATAAAAAATGAAAAACGCAAAATAAAAAAAAAAGAAAATGAAAAAAGTGAAAAAAATTGAAAAAAATTGAAAAAAATGAAAAATAAAAAATTAAAAATAAGAAATCAAAAATGAAAAATAAAAAATGAAAAAAGATAAATCTGTGGTTTTCTGGAATAACCGCGTAGATCCATTTTTGTCAGTTTTGAGTTAACGATGCCAAATATATTAATTTTGAATGCTCTTTACATGTGTCTGTGTCTTTTTTTTAAATAACGACGTAACCTAAATGTTTATTAAATTAATTTGCAGCACTATCGACGTAAGTCAACCTACGCTGACAAATTATTTTCTCAGAAAACGACACATAGCGACATACGTTGTTATTAATGAAAAAAAAAAAAATGCAAAATAATTTTGGATTATTTTTCAGTATTTAACCAGTATTTAAAATCTTGTGTGTTTATTTCTTTATTTATTTCTTTATTCTTGATACGTTGCTATATTCTCGTACTAAGTCCCGTTAACTTTTTGTTGACGAACAAAAAATCCATTTTTCAAGCAACAATTTTTAATTTTTAATTTTTTATTTTTAATTTTTAATTTTTAATTTTTAATTTTTAATTTTTAATTTTTAATTTTTAATTTTTAATTTTTAATTTTTAATTTTTAATTTTTAATTTTTAATTTTTATTCTTAATTTTTTATTTTCCATTTTTATTTATTTTTTTCATTTCGTCATTTTTCATTTTTCGTTTTTAATTTTTCATTTTATTTTTCATTTTTTTCATTTTTAATTTTTCATGTTTCATTTTTCATTTTTAATTTTTCATTTTTCATTTTTCATTTTTAATTTTTAATTTTTAATTTTTAATTTTTAATTTTTAATTTTTAATTTTTAATTTTTAATTTTTAATTTTTAATTTTTCATTTTTCATTTTTCATTTTTAATTTTTTATTTTTCATTTTGCATTTTTCATTTTTTATTTTTAATTTTTTATTTTTAATTTTTTTTTTAATTTTTTATTTTTCATTTTTTATTTTTCATTTTTTAATTTTTCATTTTTTAATTTTTCTTTTTTTATTTTTCATTTTTCATTATTCATTTTTAATTTTTCGTTGTTCATTTCTCATTTTTTGATTTTTCATTTTTTATTTTTTATTTTTTATGTTTAATTTTTTATTTTTTATTTTTCATTTTTCATTTTTAATTTTTAATTTTTCATTTTTAATTTTTCATTTTTCTTATTTAATTTTCATGTTTCATTTTTAGTTTTCATGTTTCATTTTTAATTTTTCATTTTTCATTTTTAATTTTTCATTTTTCATTTTTAATTTTTAATTTTTATTTTTAATTTGTTATTTTTTATTTCTCATTTTTTATTTTTCATTTTTCATTTTTCATTTTTCATTTTTCATTTTTAATTTATTTTTAATTTTTATTTTTCATTTTGCATTTTTCATTTTTTATTTTTCATTTTTTATTTTTCATTTTTTAATTTTTCTTTTTTTATTTTTCATTTTCCATTTTTTATTTTTCATTTTTTAATTTTTCTTTTTTTATTTTTCATTTTTAATTATTCATTATTCATTTTTAATTTTTCGTTTTTCATTTTTTGATTTTTCATTTTTTATTTTTTATTTTTCATGTTTCATTTCTTATTTTTTATTTTTCATTTTTAATTTTTTATTTTTATTTTTCATTTTTCACTTTTCATTTTTAATTTTTCATTTTCCTTATTTAATTTTCGTGTTTCATTTTTAATTTTTCATTTTTAATTTTTCATTTTTCATTTTTTATTTTTAATTTTTATACCCTATACCACTATGTGGTTTGGGTATAATGACTTTGTGCTGCTGTTTGTAACAAACAAAAATATTTGACCTAGACCCATCTTTAATTATACCGATCGAATCAGAATCACTTTTTGAGTTGATTTAACAATGTCCGTCCGTCCGTCCGTCCGTCCGTCCGTCCGTCTGTGTGTCCATGTAAACCTTGTAATCAAACTGCAGGTCGCAAATATGAATATATTTTGATGAAATTTGGCACGTAAGCTTTTGTCGCCTATGGGATGAACGCTATTGAAACTGGTGAGAATCGGTCCATGTTCAGACCTAGCTCCCATACAAATTACCCCTATGAAATCGACATAAATTGCCATAAGATCCAAATTGTCATATAGATATTACTCAAATTGGGTTTGTAGGCGTTCATTACATCCATTAATGAGTAGTCCAAAAATGATCCCTTTGGCCCCATATAGAGCTGCTTCCCGATCTTCACTTAAATATATTAAAAACAAAAATATTGCACTGATTCTTCTCAAATTTTGTTTGTATATATTTTTGCAAAATAAAGGAGACTTTATCAAACATTATCAGGATCGGTCCATTTTTGGACCTAGTCCCCATATATATATATATCATCCGATATGAACTTTTTTATATCTGCAGCCAAAAAAATTAATAAAAATCCCACTCAAATTTGGTTTTTGCTTATTTTCTATATCCACTTAGTTGGGCCTAAGAGATAGGGTTTCTAAACGCATGGTATAGGGTATCGTATAGTCGGTCTAGACCGACTATAATTTTCTTACTTATTTATTTTTAATTTTTTATTTTTCATTTTTTATTTTTCATTTTTTATTTTTAATTTTTTATTTTTAATTTTTTATTTTTTAATTTTTCTTTTTTTATTTTTCATTTTTCATTATTCATTTTTAATTTTTCATTTTTCATTTTTTGGTTTTTCATTTTTTATTTTTTATTTTTCATGTTTAATTTTTTATTTTTCATTTTTAATTTTTAATTTTTCATTTTTAATTTTTCAGTTTTCTTATTTAATTTTCATGTTTCATTTTTAATTTTCATGTTTCATTTTTAATTTTTCGTTTTTAATTTTTAATTTTTAATTTTTAATTTTTAATTTTTAATTTTTAATTTTTAATTTTTAATTTTTAATTTTTAATTTTTAATTTTTAATTTTTAATTTTTAATTTTTAATTTTTAATTTTTAATTTTTAATTTTTAATTTTTAATTTTTAATTTTTATTTTTAATTTTTTATTTTTTATTTCTCAATTTTTATTTTTAATTTTTCATTTTTCATTTTTAATTTATTTTTAATTTTTATTTTTCATTTTGCATTTTTAATTTTTTATTTTTCATTTTTTATTTTTCATTTTTTATTTTTCATTTTTTAATTTTTCTTTTTTTATTTTTCATTTTTCATTTTTTATTTTCCATTTTTTAATTATTCTTTTTTTATTTTTCATTATTCATTATTCATTTTTAATTTTTCGTTTTTCATTTTTTGATATTTCATTTTTTGTTTTTTATTTTTCATGTTTCATTTTTTATTTTTCATTTTTCATTTTTATTTTTCATTTTTAATTTTTCATTTTCCTTATTTAATTTTCATGTTTCATTTTTAATTTTTCATTTTTCTTTTTTAATTTTTCATTTTTCATTTTTTATTTTTAATTTTTCATTTTTAATTTTTTTTTCATTTTTATTTTTCATTTTTCATTTTTAATTTTTAATTTTTAATTTTTCTTTTTTTATTTTTCATTTTTCATTTTTCATTTTTTTTTAAATTTTTATTTTTCACTTTTAATTTTCAAACACGTTATCATAATGTAATAATTTTTCACCAATGTAATCACATTTTGTCTTAGACTCACATCTTACGCTCACATGTTACGCTATTTTTTGAAATTTACCCCCTTGCGCGTATAGATGTTTACACATCAAAACTTTAATTACTAGATGTTTAAATATCTCCCCTGTAATCGAACTCACATGATTTTTTTTAAAAGAAAATTGGTTTTTGAAAACAAATATATATTCCAACAATAAGGAGTGCTAAATTCGACTATGCCAAATCTTTGGTACCCTCCGCATCGGTTTTACGTTTACATTAATATCTGGACTTAATGCACTATTAATAACAAATGTAAACAAAATATTTTAAAAAGCAACAATTTAATAATTTGGTAAACTTATTACTAAATTATTACGACAAACACAGTGAATTTTTACCATTCTTTAGATGTGTCTTCGTCTTTTTGGACATATCTCGGCACAATAATGCCGGATTTACCCCATTTTCATTATTTCTTCGAAATAATGACAAATAATGTTATTATAACTTTACCCAGGTTTATAGTTTATTTTGTGAATGAGCGTGATTTCAACAGACACACGGACATCGCTATGTCGGTTCGAGTTGTTGTAAGGATAAAGAAAGTGTATAATTTATGGGGACGCAAATGCATTTTCCGATGCGTTACAAACAGAATGGCAAATCTATATCTGAAAAGTGGTGTGGAGTCTATAAAAATATTTGGTTAAAGAATGTTTTTATTTGAACAAACAGAATTCAAAAAGAATTGTTAAAAAATAAAAAAAAAAACAAGTTCTATATAATTGGTTATTATCAAGCTAATCACGCCTAACGTATTAATGTAGCAGCTTCCAGCACTCGAAATTCGACTGCAATTTGTAGGCAGCTTTATTTTTCAACTTAGCCAATTCACAAACCAACACATTTATGGTTTATTATTATTGTAAATGAAGATAAACTCATTAACAGAAACATTAACAAATTTAATAAAACACATATAGCATACGTGTAATTTTATATATGTGTTAGTAGCAACTTTAAATGCAATTTACTCAAAATAAAGGAAAAACTTTAAAAATCTGTGAATCTGCAAGACGGCTAAAAGGAAATACCTTTCAAATAATATACATTTGGTCAAAATCGAGATAAAACGGTAGAACAAAACATCGGTCACAAGAAATCGCCTAGCCTATTAATATTATAGATAAAAAATTCTTGATTACATATTTCACCCGACGTTAATAATTTCTTATTTACTTATCCATTTATATTTTTTTTTTTCATCAAAAGGATGATGGTTTTTTATAGAACGAATTAACTTCTACATATCTGAAAAATTTCATTTTTCTTTGTTATTAAAGTAAATTTTCCATAGCTGTCGGCTAAATCCATCCTACTAAGTACAACTAAAAAAAAAATAGATATACGTCTACGACAATTTTAATTTGGTTGAGCCATTAAGAGCTGCAGAACAGACGCAAGATTTTTTAATTTTATGTTATTTCTTTTGGGCTAGATTTTTTATTTTATTTTTTTTTATTAGCATTTCTTCAATTTCAAAGCTTAATTTTTTTCGTGGCGGCGGACAGTCGACCATTTCACGAGAAGGCTGCTAAAAATCCATAACTTTTGATTGGATTGAAATTTTGATACGCAGTTCTTTTTCTTTGGTAGGTGGGACATTAGCCTTTAATTTTTGCTGTAAAAACGTAGATATCGACCGATAATAAAAAAACTTATGGAGGGCTTAAAATACATTTTCATTTTTAGTTGAATTTTAGTACAAAAGTGAAGTGCTAAGACCCAGTTTTTAAGATATCAGTTAAACCTAGTTTTGTTAAACCCAGAATTTGTTCATCAATTCCTTTATGAATTTGGACATGTCTGAAAAAATTAATTCTCGGTTTAACTAAACTAGGTTTAACTGACATCTCAAAAACTGGGCCTAAGAGGTTAAAAAAAGGTTTTTTTTATATAATGTCTTATTTTTTCAGTTAATTTTACAACTAATACTTTTTAAAAATTTTGTAACTTAAACTTTGTGAGAAAATTTCAAACTTTGGCCCCGTAAACTTTTTAGTCCTACTGTTTACAAGGGCCAAAGGTTGGCTTTTTTTTTGAAAGAGCTCGAGTTAAAATATAATTTATTAAGCAGTGAACGAAAAAGTTACCTGATATTGATTTAAGATAGGGAAGTTTCAATGAGAAAGTCGTATGTTTTTATTTTAGTTAAAAAATTTTTATTGTCTTTTTAAATATTTCTATCTCAATCTTTATTATAAATTTATAAAATACATAAATTTTTAAATCAAGAAAAATTTTTTACTATATATTTTGTGTTGGTTGAATTTGGTGCAAAAAATAATCCTTAATAATTCTTTGAGAAATCTCTTCATTGATATTCTCCAGCTTGCGCGCCTTCAAGATCTTTTACTACAACCATCAATTGGTTTTGCTGGTCGACCCTCGTTTCCACTTTCGTTGGCAGTTGTAGATGAACTCTCAAAAATAAGTTCCTTTTATAACCAGTCTTGGTGGCGTTTGTACATCTTTGCCTTGCTATGAGAGCATTCAAGGAACCGTTTTTACAAATTTGATGCAAAACTTGTAATTTTTTCTTTGTGTATTTCAATTTCTTGCAGGTTGCAATTCTTAAAGAAATGGTTGCTCAGTATGTGCAAAATTATATCGTCTACATCTTTTTGTTGAAAAAAAATATCAGCGAGATCTCTATAACAGTACTTAGCCATTGTTAAAACTGTAATGAATATTAATTTTGGAAACATGAATAATATTAATAGGCTACGCGATTTCTTGTGACCGATGTTTTGTTCTACCGTTTTATCCCGATTTTGACCAACCGTATATTATTTGAAAAACATTTCTTTTTAGCTGTTCACCAGATTTACAGATTTTTAAATTTTTTCCTCTATTTCGAGTTAATTGAATTTAAGATTGCTACTAACACATACATAAAATTATACATATGTTATGTGTGTGTTTATTAAATTTGTTAATGTGTTTGTAATAAAAATGAGTTTGTTATACCCTCCACACGTCAGTGGCAGAGGGTATATATAGGTCTGTCATTCCGTTTGTAACGCATCGAAAAACTAATTTCCGACCCCATAGAGTATATATATTCTTGATCCTTATCACAGCTCGAGTCGATATAGCGATGTCCGTCTGTCCGCCTGTCTGTTGAAATCACGCTCATTCACAAAAAAAGCAATCTTACTGGATAAGGTTACAACAATATCATTTGCCATAATTCCCAGCAGGTCGGTGTTGAAAATTGGCTAAAGCGGGTATCATCGTGATTAGATACGAGCAAAAACATGTAGATACCTCTAAAAAAAACATAAAGCCCATTGTGTTTGTTGTAACAGTTTAGTGGTTGAATAATATAATTGTACAACAACATAAAAAAATGCCACAAAAAAATTATGCATATACATATATTAACAATACCAAGAACACAATAACATAGCTCATGTTAGTAGTATTGCCACATATTTTTTTATCGTTATCACGTTATAATAAAAAAAAATCGCCAATATGAAAGAAAAAATGAAAACGAAAAATGAAAGCGAAAAATGAAAAATGGAAAATGAAAAATGGAAAGTGGAGAATGGGAAGTGAAAATGGAAAATGGAGAATGGAAAATGAAGAAAGAAAACGAAAAATGAAAACGACAAATGAAAAATGGAAAATGGAAAATGAAAAACAGAAAATGGAAAATGAAAAATGTAAAATGTAAAATGTAAAATGTAAAATGTAAAATGTAAAATGTAAAATGTAAAATGTAAAATGTAAAATGTAAAATGTAAAATGTAAAATGTAAAATGTAAAATGTAAAATGTAAAATGTAAAATGTAAAATGTAAAATGTAAAATGTAAAATGTAAAATGTAAAATGTAAAATGTAAAATGTAAAATGTAAAATGTAAAATGTAAAATGTAAAATGTAAAATGTAAAATGTAAAATGTAAAATGTAAAATGTAAAATGTAAAATGTAAAATGTAAAATGTAAAATGTAAAATGTAAAATGTAAAATGTAAAATGTAAAATGTAAAATGTAAAATGTAAAATGTAAAATGTAAAATATAAAATGTAAAATGTAAAATGTAAAATGTAAAATGTAAAATGTAAAATGTAAAATGTAAAATGTAAAATGTAAAATGTAAAATGTAAAATGTAAAATGTCAAATGTAAAATGTAAAATGTAAAATGTAAAATGTAAAATGTAAAATGTAAAATGTAAAATGTAAAATGTAAAATGTAAAATGTAAAATGTAAAATGTAAAATGTAAAATGTAAAATGTAAAATGTAAAATGTAAAATGTAAAATTTAAATGTCAAATGTAAAATGTAAAATGTAAAATGTAAAATGTAAAATGTAAAATGTAAAATGTAAAATGTCAAATGTAAAATGTAAAATGTAAAATGTAAAATGTAAAATGTAAAATGTAAAATGTAAAATGTAAAATGTAAAATGTAAAATGTAAAATGTAAAATGTAAAATGTAAAATGTAAAATGTAAAATGATTCTGTTCGCTGTGATAGAGTCGAAATAGAATCGCAATTTTTTGGCTCCCTAAGTTCACTGGTATTTACTTCAAATGAATAACATAACTTTAAAATCGGTAACAATAAAAAAAATGATTTTTGGCCACATTCTCAAAATATGGTCCACAGTGCCGCCGGTGGCGGCGTAAAGCCTGCTTTATACCGCGCGAATGGGGCCTCTTCTTAAAAACATATACACTAATAAAGCAAATGCTACAAACACAGCGATAATTACTGATATCACACACTAGAAACAAAGTTTAGAATAACAAAAATTACAAGAACTAGTTTTTTCAATAGTTTTTTAATTTGATTGAAATCTCGAGATCTATCGAACCGATTTTGACGATTTTAAATAGAAGCCTGCTGAGGATGTCAATCGATCATTTTCAGTTAAAATGAGCAACCCAGCGGTTCTGTTAAGGGCGTGATCGTGCTTTCCACAGACGAGCAGACGGATATCGCTATGTCAACTCCGCTTGTTTAGGATCAGGGATATATGAATATATATGACAGAAAGAGGCTAGATTTCAGATGTTCAAAATTAATAAGATAATAAAAATTTTAGGTATATTCGTGTTTTTGTTATTGAAAGCAACTATTAAGTGCAATTATAAATACATTTCATCACAGGTTTCTATGCTTAAAGAGAGTAAGAGCATAACCATCTTGTTGTTCTCTTACTCCATTGGCTCACACGAACAAAAAAAAATAAATGCATAAATATGTTTAACTATATTTAGTTTTTTATTTGTAATTTTATCGGAGTACCCTTGAAGCTCCAAATTCAATAAAAATCTGCTCGAAATAATGACAAACAATATATTCCTAATTTTTCCCAACTAAATGGTTTTTTTTGTCACTGAGCGTGATTTCACCACACAGACAGACGGACATCGACTCGAGATATTATGGGGTGGCAAAGTCGTTTTTTGATTAATAAAATATTATTATTATGTTTTAATAAAATATTATTATTTTCTTTTCCACTTTATGGAAGAGTTTACGAAAGGATCTTGGTTTACGAGCTTTTAAGATTCCACTTGTGCAAGAATTAAAGCTTAACGACCTTCGCATGTACCTCTAATTCAGTCAATTGGCTGAAGCACAAATTGATATTGA
Organism: Cordilura impudica; assembly: GCA_963682025.1. Classification (NCBI taxonomy): domain Eukaryota; kingdom Metazoa; phylum Arthropoda; class Insecta; order Diptera; family Scathophagidae; genus Cordilura; species Cordilura impudica. Next base: position 21,236,353 of record OY821521.1, on the reverse strand, counting down.
TTTTGATTTTCCATACACAATTTTGTTCAGCGATCAAGCTCTTTTTGGTTGAATGAGTACGTAAATAAGCAAAACTCTCGAATTTGAAGTGAGATAATCCTCTACCTATTGTCCAAACACCATTACAACCACAGAAAAATACTGTTTGGTGTGCTTTACGGATCAGTGGAGTCATTGGTCCATATGTCTTTAAAAACGATTTTGGACAGAATTGTGCTATCAACGGCAAACGGTATAGAGAAATGAGAACAAGTTTTTTCGTACCAAAATGTTGGTATTAATCGCGCTGACATTTGGTTCCAACAAGGTGGAGTCACATGTACGCACAGCGTACGCTATAATTGATTTACTTAAATAAATTATTGATGAACGAATAATTTCACGTAATGGTCCTGTTAAATGGCCACCAATATAGTGTAATTTAATCCCGTTGGATTATTTGCTTTGGTGTTGTGTAAAGTCACCGATAAACACCGATAACATTCGATAAGTTATTAGTGCAATATGGCTGCGAAAATTATGTGAAAATTGGAGTTCCATGTTTTGCCTTGTACGTGGCAGCTGTGGCGGCCCATGGTCTAATTCATACTAAAAACATTAATGGCATAAAATTATCATCAAACTAAGCCAGTTTAGTTGATACCAAAAATTCTCTTCGGTACTTTATTTTAATTTAAAGTTCTGTAACTCTAAAAAAAAAACACCTGTATTACAAATTACAATGAGTAAATACGATTTTTGAATTTAAAAGCATGTCAAGTAAAATTAAATTTTGAGTTAAAAACAATAAAAAGAAAATATTATAAATTTTATTAAAACAAAAAAAAAAAAAAAAAAAAAATTCTTTTAATTTTTTTTTTTAAATTCTTTTAAAAATTTTTTTTAAATTTTATATAATATTTTTATACTCTCCACACTACTGTGCAGAGAGTATATATCAGTTTGCCATTCCATTTGTAATGCATCAAAAAACGAAATTGCCACCCCATAAAGTATATGTATTCTTGGTCCTTATAACACTTCGAGTCGATATAGCGATGTCTGTCTGTCTGTTTGGTGAAATCGCGCTAGAGTGACAAAATAAACCATTTACCTGGGAAAAATGAGGATAACATTGTTTGTCATTATTTCGAGCAGATTTGTATCGAACTTAGAGATACATTTTCGTTCGTTATTCCTCCGATAAAATTACAAATAAAAAACTAAATATAGTTAAAAATATTTATGCGTTTTTTTGTTTGTTTGTGTGAGCCAATGGAGTAAGAGAACAAGATGGTTATGCTCTTACACTCTTTAAACAAAGATAGATGTGACGAAATGTATTTATAATTGCCCTTAACAGTTGCCTTCAATATAAAAACACGAATATGCCTAAAATTGTTGTTAATTATCTTATTAGTTTTGAACATCTGAAATCTAACCTCTTTCTGTTTCTTAGTGTTGCAACCTTGGTTATAATATTGTGTTTAGAACACGGATGGAGGGAGAATTTTAAAATATATTAATACATTTTAATTTGCTGTTTTTAATTTTTAATTACTTTTTAGTTAAATCCCTATTAAAAAGTGTTTGTTTTTCTAATGAAACATTTTATTCAAAAGTAAGTTGAAGTTTGACATACAAAAACTTAACCTTAGCTATTGAAAATTAACCAAGAAGTCGTTGGAAATTGCCATCTAAACATTTTAATTAGAATAACGTTATTTTTTACTCTTAGTAGAACGTCAATCAATTCTAAGAAAACGAAACTTAATAAAACATAAATCCAAACAAGAAACAACAACTCCTTAAGGGCAACCAAAAGTAAAAAGAAAATTGTAAAATGACCCCTTCACATTGACTCGTTCTCGCTTTCTCTCTCTCTCTCTCTCTCCCTTCTGTCACAGTCTTGAAAAGGGGAGCCATTTTTTTTCTACTATAGCCCGAGCTCCATGGCTGCTGCTGATTGTACTTTGCAAGTAAAATGTCATAATTCTTATTTCATATACTAAACTAAACAGACATGACGTTGTCATTGTCATTCAGTCATTCATTGTTCATGTTTATAACTTGTGATGATAATGCGTTTTTTTTTAGCCACCATTTTGCTTTCTGCTTCTCCATTTGAAATTTCATATTTTTTTTTTGTTTCATCTTGTAATAATGTTTTACTCTCAAGTGGGAACATCAGTAAAACCACCAACCATTCCATAGACATATTAATCTCCAGCTACACCTTAAATGGAAAACTATTATAAATAATTTCTTATTTTACAACACAAGACATCTAAACTAACCGAAGAAGGAAAGATGGAACCAGCTTATAAGCATATAAGACAGAGTGTGTCTCAGTTGTGTTGTGTATTGTGCCTGCCATTCATAATCATTGACCATGAAAACTAAGACATTTGGCTTGATAAAGTGAACTAAATTATTTTAAACAAGTAAAACTTTTAGGGGAAGGTATTCTATTGTTCGGATATAGAGTCATATTAAATATGCGCAAATTTGTTAAAGCTAAATGTTGGAATTTTGCCTGAAACAATTTGAATTTCTAAATTTTCGTTCACCTCAAAATTTTTTCACCTCTAAAATTTTTTCACCATTTAGCTACGTTCATTACTGACTCACTGATAATTAACATGGTAGGATAAATGTAAAACCTAAAAAAAGTACCACTCTAAGTATTAATATCTTGGAGCTGGGATTGTAGGTTCCCCTTAAAGGGACATTTCGTTAAATATGTTTATTTTCTTAAAAAAGTGAATTTTCTTAAAAAAGAAAGGAAATCTTTTAAAAAGAAATACTCTCTGTTTAAAAATGTGTGTACAGTGAGTGCCATTAATAATCAGTTTTTGTAATAGAACTTACATTTTTGATGTGTAAGCGTCTATATGCGCAGGGGGATTAATTTCTATTTCGAAATACAATCACAAAAACAGCGTAACATGTGAGCCGTAAGATAAAATCGGTGTGAATTATAATAGTCTTGGTTAAAAAATTATGATATGTAATAACTTGTTTGAAAATAGAAAATAAATAATTAAAAATTAAAAACTAAAAATTAATAATTAAAAATTAAAAATTAAAAATTAAAAATTAAAAATTAAAAATTAAAAATTAAAAATTAAAAATTAAAAATTAAAAATTAAAAATTAAAAATTAAAAATTAAAAATTACAAATTAAAAATTAAAACTGAAAAATAAAAAATGAAAAATAAAAAATGAAAAATAAAAAAGAAAAATAAAAAATAAAAAATGAAAAATGAAAAATGAATAACAAAAAATTAAAAACTAAAAATAAAAATGAAAAATGAAAAATAAAAAATGAAAAATAAAAAATGAAAAACGAAAAACGAGAAATTAAAAATAAAAAATGAAATATGAAAAATAAAGAAATGAAAAATGAAAAATAGAAAATAAAAAATGAAAAATTAAAAACGAAAATTTATAAATGATGAATAAAAAATGAAAAATAAAAAATGTAAAATAAAAAATGAAAAATGAAAAATTAAAACTAAAAAGTGAAAAATGTAAAATAAAAAATTAAAAATAAAAATGAGAAATGAAAAATATAAATGAAAAAATGAAAAATTAAAAATAAAAAATAAAAAATGAAAAATTAAAAAAAAAATGAGAAATGACAAATCAAAAATGAAAAATGAAAAACGAAAAACGAAAAACGAAAAACAAAAACGAAAAATGAAAAATGAAAAATAAAAAATTAAATATGAAAAATAAAAAAGTCAAGAATGAAAAATCGAAAAATCAAAATTAAAAATGAAAACTGAAAAATGAAAAACCAAAATGAAAAAATGAAAAATGAAAACTGAAAAACCAAAATTAAGAAATGAAAAATGAAAACTGAAAAATAAAAAATTAAAAATTAAAAATAAAATATGAAAAATAAAAAATTTAAAATTAACAGGTCGAAATAATAAATAATAATAAATATTTTTATATTAGCAGAGCCCCTGCAGTTCATTGCTATAAGTGATACATAGATGACGCTATCTGTTTGATGATAAAAAATGAAAAATTAAAAATAAAAAGTGAAAAAGTAAAAATGAAAAATCAAAAATGAAAAATCAAAAATCAAAAATAAAAATGAAAAATAAAAAATAAAAAATGAAAAATTAAAAGCGTAAATTTATAAATGAAAAATTAAAAATAAAAATAAAAAATTAAAAATTAAAAATTAAAAATTAAAAATTAAAAATTAAAAATTAAAAATTAAAAATTAAAAATTAAAATTAAAAATTAAAAATTAAAAATTAAAAATTAAAAATTAAAAATTAAAAATTAAAAATTAAAAATTAAAAATTAAAAATTAAAAATTAAAAATTAAAAATTAAAAATTAAAAATTAAAAATTAAAAATTAAAAATTAAAAATTAAAAATTAAAAATTAAAAATTAAAAATTAAAAATTAAAAATTAAAAATTAAAAATTAAAAATTAAAAATTAAAAATTAAAAATTAAAAATTAAAAATTAAAAATTAAAAATTAAAAATTAAAAATTAAAAATTAAAAATTAAAAATTAAAAATTAAAAATTAAAAATTAAAAATTAAAAATTAAAAATTAAAAATTAAAAATTAAAAATTAAAAATTAAAAATTAAATATTAAAAATTAAAAATAAAAATTAGAAATTAAAAATTAGAAATTAAAAATTAAAAATTAAAAATTAAAAATTAAATATTAAAAATTAAAAATTAAAAATTAAAAATTAAAAATTAAAAATTAAAAATTAAAAATTAAAAATTAAAAATTAAAAATTAAAAATTAAAAATTAAAAATTAAAAATTAAAAATTAAAAATTAAAAATTAAAAATTAAAAATTAAAAATTAAAAATTAAAAATTAAAAATTAAAAATTAAAAATTAAAAATTAAAAATTAAAAATTAAAAATTAAAAATTAAAAATTAAAAATTAAAAATTAAAAATTAAAAATTAAAAATTAAAAATTAAAAATTAAAAATTAAAAATTAAAAATTAAAAATTAAAAATTAAAAATTAAAAATTAAAAATTAAAAATTAAAAATTAAAAATTAAAAATTAAAAATTAAAAATTAAAAATTAAAAATTAAAAATTAAAAATTAAAAATTAAAAATTAAAAATTAAAAATTAAAAATTAAAAATTAAAAATTAAAAATTAAAAATTAAAAATTAAAAATTAAAAATTAAAAATTAAAAATTAAAAATTAAAAATTAAAAATTAAAAATTAAAAATTAAAAATTAAAAATTAAAAATTAAAAATTAAAAATTAAAAATTAAAAATTAAAAATTAAAAATTAAAAATTAAAAATTAAAAATTAAAAATTAAAAATTAAAAATTAAAAATTAAAAATTAAAAATTAAAAATTAAAAATTAAAAATTAAAAATTAAAAATTAAAAATTAAAAATTAAAAATTAAAAATTAAAAATTCAAAATTCAAAATTAAAAATTAAAAATTAAAAATAAATAATGAAAAATAAAAAATGAAAAATGAAAAAATAAAATTAAAAATAAAAAATGGAAAATGAAAAATTAACAGGTTGAAATAATAAATAATAATAAATATTTTTATATTAGCAGAGCCCGTGCAGTTGATTGCTATAAGTGATACATAGATGTCGGTTTCTGTTTGATTATAAAAAAGTGCCATAAAAAACCTTTAATTACTAGATTTTTACACATCTCCCCTGTGATCGGACTCACTTGATTTTTTTAAACTCAAATTTATATATTAAAGGGTGTTTCCTTAAGGCCGATAGAACTTGAAATTCTGACAAATAACACAAAAAATTTAATTTTAACTAGCAGATTCCAGCCCTCGAAATTCGAGCGCAGATTCTAGGAAATTTTATTTTTTCATTAAATAAAGACCCAAAAGGTATGCTAATCAATTATTGCCAATTCACAATAAACAAAAAAAAAACAAACTCATTTTTATTACAAACACATTAACAAATTTAATAAAGACACACATAGCATTGAATAATTTATGCTATGTGTGTCTTTATTAATTTGTTAATGTGTTTGTAATAAAAATGAGTTTGTTTCTAAAAATAATCTGTTTATTGTGAAATCAAAAGAAATAACTTTCAAATAGTATACCTTTGGTCAAAATCGGGACAAAACGGTAGAACAAAACATCAGTCACAAGAAATCGCCTAGTTTATTAATGTTATAGATAAAAAAATTTTTTTGGACATTAACATTTGAAAATGATTTCGGACATGAGGACATCGGGGCTGTTCTTGACGAAACGTATTCTGGACGACCAATTTTAGGCCACTTTTTCGAGTACTGCTGGCCGTATGTCACGAATAACAAGAATAGTATTGGTCTGCAAGGCGTCAATTGTTGCTGGTTTATCAGCATAAGCCAGTGAATTCACTTAGCCCCACAGGAAATAATCGAGAAGTGTCAAATCGAAAGACCTTGGAGGCCAATTGACATTTCCATTTCTCCAGTCAACTTATCGCCAAATTTTGATTTCAATAGGTCGATGGTTGCGGTCGCCGTATGGCTTCATTTTTGTAGAAATTAGGTCCGATGATGCCATCAGCGTGTAAACCGCATCAAATGGAGCATTTTCCTGGATGTATTGGAGGCTGTAGGGTCTGCTGCGGATTGGTATCACTCCATATGAGTTGAACACTATTTTGGTATAAAATATTGGGTTAGTTTCCAACTGCTCTAAGCCCAATCGGCGAAAGAATGCCGCACATGATGGTTGGATCTTATGCAGGTGTAGGAGCAGAGCTTTGATGAAAAATTTTCACGTAGTGGACGGACAAATCTTAAACGGTGATTGCTACTTTTTAAATTAACGAATGGCTAATTCGGGCAACTGGGCCGTTGTACACTGTTTCTTTATGTAGTGCTATAGCGTATTGTTGATTCTGATACCGTCTTTGCCATTATCTCTATGACCATTTTAGGAGCGCTTAAGCGATCTTCCATTTTCTTAAAGAAGTTCATTTCCTTAAAAAAAGTTCCTTTTATGAAAAATAACTTACCTCAAAAAAATCTTTTCTCAAAAAAAAGGGTTTTTTTTCTTAAAAAGTACCTTTTCTTAAAAAAGTACCATTTTATAAAAATGTCGCTTTTCTTAAAAAATATCTTTTCTTTTCTTTACTTTTTTAAAAAAGAAATTTTTATACCCTATACCACTTTGTGGTCAGGGTATAATGACTTTGTGTTGATGTTTGTAACTACCAAAAATATTTGACCTAGACCCATCTTTTATTATACCCATCGGTTCAGAATCACTTTCTGAGTCGATTCAACGATGTCCGTCCGTCCGTCCGTCCGTCCGTCCGTCCGTCTGTGTCTCCATGTAAAGGTTGTATGAAAAAAAATTTTCAGAAAATGAGTCCAGAATATTATTTTTTGGAATTATTAAAATATTATCAACAAGTTTTGTCGAAATGCTTCCACAAATATACATATATTATTTCGATATTTTGTTTTAAAAAAATTTACATATCTTTAAATTTGACCTTTGACCTTAAAGGGGGACAATTTATTACAATTTGGCAAAAGATATTTTAAATATGAGGACAACAAAAAGATGTAGACTAAAAGTTGAAAAAGTATGAAAAATAAAATTTTTCTTCAAATCCGCTGAAATAAAAACGCTGCCCTCGCCAAAGTAAGAACAGCATACTTACAAAATTTGGCATTTTTAATCAGACGTATTTTGTTAATAAGATCTTATAGTCCAATCGTTCATTTCGGAAAATTTCTTAAACAAAATTTTGAAAAAGTAAAATTGGAGATTTTGAAATAGTGCTAAAAAAAAAGTACCGTTTTGACATTAATTTAGAACGCCGTAACAATAGGCGAGATGCAAAATACTTTACACAAGATCATTTTGGGATCAGGTGATTGCAAAAATATTGTTGTTGTAGATTATTTCAATGTCTTTAAAAATGTGAACTCGATTATCTTAATCAAGTGGTCTGCGGCGCTTTTATTGCCTGGAGAACTTGATATAACTTGGCTGTATTTCAATGGTCAATAGATTTTGTTGTTTTATTAGAAGGATAATTTACTTTAGATTATGGTTTGTTAATTAATTAAATTGAAACGCAATTATTAATACTAGCAGATTCCAGCCCTCGAAATTCGAGCGCAAATTCTAGGAAATTTTATATTTTCATTAAATAAAGACCCAAAGGTATGCTAATCAATTATTGCCAATTCAGAAATAAACATAAAAAAAAAATTCATTTTTATTACAAACACATTAACAAATTTAATAAACACACATATAGCATTGTATAATTTTATGTCTGTGTTAGTAGCAACTTTAAATGTCATTTACTCACAATAAAGAAAAAAATTTAAAAATCTGTAAATCTGGTGAACAGCTAAAAAGAAATACCTTTCAAATAATATATGTTTCGTCAAAATCGGGATAAAACGGCAGAACAAAATATCAGTCACAAGAAATCGCGTAGCCTATTAATATTATAGATCAAAACTTTTATGAAAAATGATTTTTTTTTTGATAATTTTTACATATAAATTCATATTTGAACTTTGAATGCAATGCCCGTTCAGAAAGCGTTGTGCGATTTGGCTCAAATTCTGCATACTAAAGTTCTACATCCAGTGTCACAATAATCCGGCCCGCACGTCTTGAAATTCCAAAAAAAAGTGGCTGTCACCCTAATGTATATATTTTGATGAAATTTGGTATATAAATTTCTATCGGCCATAGAATGAACGTTATTGAAATTGGTGAAAATCGGTTCATGATCAGACCTAGTTGCCGGACAAATGACTCGTTTTAGATTGACTTAAATTGCCATAACATCCCCATTATCATTAAGAATTTGGTAAAATTAGGTTTGTGTATGTTTATTACATCCATTTATCACTGAAAATAAACCCTATAAGACAATTCTTATTTATAGCCCCCATATAAAGATAGTTCCCAATTTTCACCTAAATCTGTAAAAAAAAGCACAGATTTTTCTCCAATTTGGTTTGTATATATCTTTGCAAAATTTTAGTGACTTTACCAAACATGGTCAGGATCTGTCCATTTTTCGACCTAGTCCCCATATAAATACGGCATCCGATATTAAAATTTTCATATGCGAAGGCAAAAAAATTAATAACAATGCCACTCAAATTTGCTTTATCCTTATTTTTTTATGTTCAATTAGTTGGACCTAAGATCTTTTCTCAATTTTAAAATACATTTCTTTAAAAGTAAACTTCTTAAAAGGTACATTTTCTTAAAATAGTAAATTTTCTCAAAAATCAACATATTGTCAAGAAATACCTTATCTTATGCCGTTTTATTTTCTGACAAAAATGTCGCATTTTATTTGCACTTTTTTTGAAAAGTGTATTTTTTTATATGTTCTGAATTATGAAAACCCTTATCTTATACAGCAATCGAAAGGTCTCAAAGTACTGTGTTCATAAAATGCAAAAAATTTTGATTATTATTTTCTTTGAAATCATAGGGTGAAAATATTTAAAAAAAAAGGGAACAATGGGGAAATATTCTCGCACTACGACATGAAAGAAGTTAATGGCTGCAATTTTTTTCGATTTACGATTGAGACCTTTCGATTGATATATAAGATAAGGTTGCTCTTAATTCAGAATATATAAAAAAATACACTTTTCCAAAAAAGTGCAAATAAAATGCGACATTTTTTGTCAGAAAAGAAAACGGTATTAATAATATACCTTTACTTAAAAAAGTTACTTTTCTCAAAAAATATATTTTCTTAGAAAAGTACGCTTTCTTAAAAATGTTTCTTTTTATAAAAAAGTACTTTTCTACAAAAATATATATTCCTTGAAAATACTTGTTCTAAAAAATTACTTCTTTTAAAAAAGTACCTAATGTTGCTTCTTAAATAAGCATTTTTTTTTTTTTTAAGTTGTTTTTTTAGAAAAGTACCTTTATGTTTTTAGAAAAATACTCCTTCTCAAAAAGTACCTTTTATTAAAAGATTATCTTGTTTCAAAAAGTAACTTATTTTAAAAATTAAATTTTCTGAAAAATGTAAATTTTCTTAAAAAAGTAAAATTTCTTCCGAAAGCACCTTGCCTTTAAAAAAGTACTTTTTCTTAAAAAACGTACTTTTTTAAGAAAAGTACATTATCTTAAAAATGTACATTTTCTTATAAAATCACCTTTCTTCCAGAAGTACATATCTTATATAAGCACATTTTCTGAAAAAAGTGTCTTTACTTAAGAAGGCACCTTTTTTTTGAAAAAGTACCTTATCATAAAAGGTAACATTTTTTAAAAAAGCACTTCCTTAGAAAATTATATATTTTTTTTAAATCCTTTTCTTCAAATAGCATTTTTTTTTAAATTACTAATTTTAAAAAATAACTTTTCTTAAAAAACTACCATTTCCTAAAAATTTCCAATTTCTTAAAAAATCATCTTTGCTTAGTTTTGTTATTATGTTTTCTTAAAAAAGTTTCGTTTCTTAAAATATGCATATAAAACACATGTATTCACTTTTTTCTAATGGATACTTTCTCCCGTTTCCAAGCAAATAAGTACATGGAACCTGTACTCTCAAATGTCTTGGTTACAACAAAATTGTAAGACAAAGTATTCCAAAAACAAAACTAACCTTACCCAAGTGTAGACTAATTTTCTGCTTTAGTGCCAAGGAAATGAGAGTGAAATTTTCACAGTTTTTGCTGTGTTTTTTTTTTTTTCATTTTACTATTTGCTATTCTTATTATAGTTGTTGTATTCTTTGCTGCTTAACATCCATCCATCTATTCATCGTTAAATTTCAAACACAGAAGGGTTAATGAGTGGTAAATGAGTTTAAAGCTAATGTACCTTAAATAATGATGTTTTTCCCAAACACGTTCAGTTTTTTTTGTTCTTTTGTTTTTATGGTGTGTTTGTTGGTTGGTGTTGTTTAAGATTATTATTATTTTTTTTTTTTTTTTGAAGAATTCATATTTAAAAAATTTGAAAAACATGCACAAAATTGTATTATAAAACCCAGCGAACCAACACGTGCAATGTATGATAGAAAATGTTTAGTGGTTAAGGTAAATAATTATGGTTAAAAGAGATGTTGTACATTAGCAAATATGTTTTTGTAAACTACATGTATTTCTACATCTGTTTTGGGAATATTTTAATAGATTGCGAAACTTTGGAAGAGTAATTTTCTAAGTAATTAGCAGAAATTTGATGAAGATTAAAATCACTATAAGAAATCCTACACCATACCGGGGATTCATGGTTATAGAAAATAAGTCTTAAACAATGTTTATTCAAAATGGAAATTTGTGAAAATTTAGAGTGGATAACATTTTGTTTGGTAAACATCTATACGCGCAGGGGGGTAAATTTCTATTTTACAATACAATAAAAAAAACCACGTAACATGTGAGCGTAAGAAAGAATCAGCGTAACATGTGAGCGTAAGAAAAAATCGGTGTGACTTATGATTGTATTGGTGAAAAAATTATGATATGTAATAATCTGTTTGAAAATGCAAACTGAAAAATAAAAAATTAAAAACGAAAAATAAAAAATAAAAAATGAAAAAGGAAAAATAAAAAATGAAAAAGGAAAAATAAGAAATGAAAAATAAAAAATGAGAAATAAAAATGAAAAATAAAAAATAAAAAATGAAAAATAAAACATGAAAAACGCAAAATGAAAAAGGAAAAATACAAAATGAAAAATGAAAAATAGAAAATGAAAAATAAAAAATGAAAAATAAAAAATAAAAAAATAAAAAATTAAAAAAAAAAAATAAAAAATAAAAAATGAAAAATAAAAAATGAAAAATGAAAAATAAAAAATGAAAATGAAAAATAAAAATAAAAAATGGAAAATGGAAAATGAAAAATGAAAAACGAAAAATTAAAAATGAAAAATATAAAACGAAAAATTTAATATTAACCGGTTGAAATAATAAATAATAATAATAATTGTACTGGTGAAAAAATTATATTTAATAACCTTTTTGAAAATTAAAAATTAAAAATTAAAAATAAAAAATGAAAAATGAAAAATAAAAAATGAAAAATAAAAAATTAAAAATAAAAAAATTAAAAGAAAAATAAAAAATGAAAAATAAAAAATGAAAAAAGAAAAACGCAAAATGAAAAATATAAAAAGAAATGTGAAAAATGAATAATAAAAAATGAAAAATAAAAAATAAAGAATAAAAAATTAAAAATAAAAATTAAAAAAAATTAAAAAAAAAAAAAAAATTTTAAATAAAAAAAGAAAAATGAAAACTAAAAAATAAAAAATTAAAATTAAAAATAAAAATAAAAAATGAAAAAATGACAAATGAAAAATAAAAAATGGAAAATGAAAAATGAAAGACGAAAAATTAAAAATGAAAAATATAAAATAAAAAACGGAAAATTTAATATTAACCGGTTGAAATAATAAATAATAATAATTATTTTTATATTAGCAGAGCTCCTGCAGTTGATTGCTATAAATGACACATAGATACCGCTTTCTGTTTGATTTTAAAAAAAATCCATAAAAAATCTTTAATTACTAGATGTTTACACATCTCCCCTGTGAACAGACTCACATGATTTATTTTTATTTTAAAAATTCTCCCTGGATCTAATTTTTTCGTTTTTATACATATTTGTTTTCAAATTGACAGCGATTAATTTGCGAATTGTACCAATTTCAACATGAGTTACAGGAATATAAAGTGAACTTTTTTTTTTTTTTTGAATATCCTTAAGCAAATTTTTTAGATTTTCTCATTTTCTTGTTTTTTTTTCCTTTAAGACATTCTTAATGGACATTTTGAAATAGATTGAGAAAATTTTTAAGATTCTTAATAGTTCTTAGATTTGAAGATATTTGACATTTTTCTATCGAAAATATCTCCAAACCAAAAAAAAAAATTATTTGTTTCAAACTTATTTTATACTAGCTGTTGCGACCCGGCGTTGCTCCGGTTTCCCGAAACTAAACACATTGGAATCATTTCATGTTATTTGCCTTTGCGAAATGCGTGGTGTCTCCAAATGTAAACAGCCGGTTTTTGATCTTTGTCCTTGGAATTTATTTACTTTAATGGCAAATGATAACCCGACTGGGAATTGCAGACGTTTGAATTGAAATTTTAAATCTGCTGGTATGATGGGTTTCCGTGGAATGAAAACATCTTCTCCTTGTGCTGAACCTGTTGATATATTTTCTCCGATGAGATTGGGGCTAGGAGGGGTTACCCACAATCTTGTGCCATTGCAAAGATTTCGCGCATTAAGATTGCGCATAAGAATAATTGGACCTCCAACCATAAGTCCTAATTTGTAGTGTGGGACTCCCAAAAACTCGATGGAATTTAGAAACTCAGAGAGTATGTAGTGCATTGCGCTTTAGACATAACGCGATCAATGGATTGTATACTGTGGAGTTGTCGAAAACTTCACACTGAATTTGAAGGTTATTGTGATACACGATTGTGTTTTTTGATGCCAACAATGCCTTTTCGCATAACCAGGATTCGTCGGACATATTTCGTTTAATATCCGGATAGACTTCGGAAAAAAGTTGTTCCTTAGAGGATACCACATTGCAGAATGCTGGTTTAAATGCTATTTCTCCATTGATATCTTTAACCACTTCATCATATCCAATTTTTAGTATATCTGCTGCATGTGTTCGAGCAGTGGAATCATTAAACAGCTGCACTTGCATATTGGTTGAAAGGCTTAATATAGAAACTTGGTTCCAACGATGTGATGCTTTTAAGCAAGCATTAATTTCATCAACTGTTGTTACTCTTGGATTGACTGGCAGTGTTTGGCGGAAATCTCCTCCATGATGTGACACCAAGCCAATTTCAGACCTCAGTTGCTCGCTTGTGAGACATGGTGCACTTGTACCGTACTAGTAATTTGCATCTTCGTAGGGAACTTCCCAAACTGCTATTTTACGAAAGTTGCAAGCGGGAACCTCGTTCTGAGCCAAATTGGGTGGTGGTTTGAGAACAGAGTGTGCTGTTCTACCACCGCTTAGAAGAGTTGCCGCAATCCCTGAGGAAGCTACTGCAGTGGCGATATTGGAGTCTTTACGGATGTATGCCAATAAAAGACGTAGAAGGAATATTTTCCCTGTACCACCAGGAGCAGCCTAGAAGCAAAGACCGCTATGATCTCTACTGACCTGCGTTATTATCTTTTCAGAATCAATTTTTTGTTCGGCGAGCAATCGAGGCATCTTTTCCGCGATTTCGCATTAATAGTAGTGAGGCTAAAGCCTAATTCTCTTGACAATTTATCGGCCATATTTTGTAAACTAACTGGATGCGGAATATCAAACTGTCCTAAATCTTTCAAACCATCGATAGCGACTTGACCTAAATAATAATTAGTGCCTCGTTGAAGGTGTGAAAGTCAAATGTAGCAAATTAATTAATAACTTACCTTCTACGAAGAATATCTTCGGATAAATCATTCCTGTAATCCTGGCAGAGTTTCAAAGGTTTAGATGACCCACACATACCAATTAAAATTCGAAAAAGCTCACTCAGTTTCCATGCGGAAGAGATTAACATGGCCTCTGGCATGGCTAGGTCACATGTGTGTCATTTGCCAATAACCCCAATATTTCACACGCTACACGAAACGTTACGTATTCCCGGCTATTAATGGTTTTAAAATCTGTAAAACCCGTTGGTGCATTTACCCCGATTAGGAACATTTGTAGGTAATAGCATTCCAAATTTATTACACACGACCAAGGACCACTCTATGGACGATATGTTCCATGTGTAGAAGCACATAATTTCAGCATATGTTAAAGTTTTAGCAACACAATTTAAATCATTACATGTACGTAGAAATGAATAAATTGAATAACAAAGCAATCCCAATCTCCGCAACGAGCAAGACCATATGAACAGTCTCCGGATCAGAATATAATAGTCTGTTGCATGGAGATCCCCTCTGTGCCTAGCCTTCATTGACTTCGAGAAGGCTTTTGATACCCTCTCACACTCGGCTATTTGGAATTCTGTTGCTTGTAAAGGTACACCTACCAAGGTTATATCATTAATTCCAGCCCTTTACGTTAATGTAAGTTGTATGGAGACTGTGTTAGTGATAGATTTACCATTAATACTGCCGGTAGGCAGGGTTGCATTCTATTACCCCCTGCTTTTCAACATAGTTTTAGACAATATCATGAATAGAGCAACCCAAGAGGAAAGAGGAATTTCGTGGGATTTTCATAGAAAGCTAGAGGATCTCGACAACGGTGATGATATCTGTCTACTCTCAGATAACTACTACGACATGGCGGCAAAGATCAAGGCAGTACAGAAAGAAGCAGGTAAAGCGGGTATGAGGATAAACATAGCAAAGACCACGATAATGCGTTTAAACTCCTCAAGCAACATAACGTTCTCCATAAATGGTGAGGAATTAGAAGATGTCTCCAAATTTTGTTACTTGGACAGTACTTTAACTGTAACGGGTGATTCCAGGGCTGATGTCCAGAATCGTATTAATTTTGTTAAGCGATCATTTAGCGTCTTAAATCCCATCTGTCGGTCTCCTCATTTATCAAGAAGAAACAAAATTAACATATTCAATTCTTGTATTAAATCAGTAATTCTCTATGGGTGCGAATCTTGGAATGCAGCCTCAAACAATAGCAAACAAAAGGCTGTGGAGCGAAACACAACAAACCCCCATAAATAAGAAAATTCTCAGAAGGAAATGGCACTGGATTGGGCACGTCGTGCGAAGGCCACTTAACGATACGACTAGAAATGCTATTGAGTGTAATCCCCAAATTAGCCGAAGAGGGGGGAATACCAACACACACATAACGCCGCCAAATTGAGATAGTAGCTGCCATAGCCAATAAGAGCAGGAACGAGATTAAGCACTAGAGTTGGACAGAATTGATTGGAACATATACATATGTTATGGCCCTATGCTCCTTATAGGAACGACGGGAACTTATATATATATATATATATATAGCTCCTTCTGCAAAAAGCACTATCTGTGTGCCAAATTTCATGTGAATCGGTTCAGTAGTTTTGGCATGAAAAGATAATAAAATGACAAAACATGTCATTTTATTATATACTAGATGTAACCCGGTGTGCTTCGCTACACATTGGTCCGATACTGCCCATTTGACATCCGACTACTCACATTAATAATAGGTGACATCAGGAAAATTTGAAAAGCTCTCTCTATCACATTACTCGAGATATATAATATTGAACTATTGCTCGTATGGGAGGTACCACGCCCACTTATCCGATCCCGCCCATTTCCGGCGTAGCTTCTAATATTAACAATAGGTGAACTCACACAGATTTGCTAATCTCTTCCTATCATAGTACTCAATATATGTATATGATATTAAAAATTTACTTTGTGTGGGAGGTGCCACGCCCACCAAAAATATTTAAAAAGTTATAGTCTATATAGCACTTCCCATATCCGCAGTAAGACTCTGTGAAAATTTCAGGAAGATCAGATGGGTAGTTACAAAGATTACCTCCTACAAACAAACAAACCAACAAACAAACACGCATTACCTCTTTATTATATTAGTATAGATATAGGGATATAGGGACTTTGGTTTTTTATATTGGAAAAATATTAAATAGTATAACTCGTTGCTTGGATTCTCATTGCATTGGTTTCACAGCAAAGGTATATGCATTCAACTTTTTACCAAACAAACTGTCTACTGCTTTTGTTTACTGACGAGTGCTACTGACTCGACCCGAAACAGCTGTATAACCTGTAATGCAGAATATAGATAAAATTTTGAGACAAATGTTCCAACGATCTTGAGCACGAATAATTTCTAACTCAATCATTAAAACTAGTAGATTCCAGCGGTCGAAATTCGAGCGCAAATTCTAGGAAATTTTATTTTTTTCATTTAGTAACAATTTTAAATGATCATAACTCCAAAAAAATTATCCAGACGATGAAAATTTGTAAATCTGGTAACCAGCTAAAAAGAAATACCTTTCAAATGATAAATTTTTTGTCAAAATCAGGGTAAAACTGTGAAATTTACATCAGTCACAAGAAATCGCCTTGCCTATTAATGTTATAGATATGATAAGTATCTCAAATTTTGCATTATTTTGTTATAAAAATTCAAATTTTGTTAGAAGTTTTTCCTATAAATACAATCTCCTAAAGAAAAATTCTGAAACGTTAGATTCTGAAATTGGTAAGAAAAAATTCTGAAATATAAAGATATTTTATTTTATAACTTCTTTAACAAACTCTAAGATTCTGTGAAAAAAAATTCTTCTCTTTTGCACTTAAGTTTCTTTAAAGTGTCTTGCTGACTCTATTAAAATTATTTTCTTTTCTTTTCTTTACAGGTATGTTTGTTATTCTAATTTCTGATGCATAACATTTTTGAAAGGTAATAATTAAAAAAATAAAATAAAATAAAAAATTAAAGACATTCAGTAGATGACCCTTATTTTGTTTCATTTACCATTAAAAAGAAAAACTTGTTGGATATGTCAAAGTGTCAATTAAAACTAACTTCCAGGAATGTTTAATCTTTATTGTTAGCAGAAAATTGTTCACTCACAAGTTTACAGAAAACATGTGCTTACAAGTGTGGAAGTTCCTTTTATTATTCTGCGTAACTAAGCAATACAAATACTCTGACAGTTGCAATACACATACGACACAATTATTATCACATGTATACTTTGAAGGGTCATGTGTGTACTATGGAGTGGTGGGGGTAAAAAAAAAAACGTACAAAAATTAACGAATGGAAATAATTGAGGGTAGTTTCAAGTAAATCTGTGTGAATATGGCTTTACCGCCTTAAAGTCAAACATTAAGTTATGTGAAAGTAATGGTTTCAAAATTGATGAAATTTTGTAAAATTGTTCTTATGGTTTACCACATGCAAAGGTCAGTTTTGTAATTTTAATTTTAATTTCTTTTTTAAGTTTAACAATATTTAAAAAAAAAAAAAAAAAAAATAAACTGAAACGATTACTTCTTTAACTAGTAGTAGCCCCACAATAATTTCAAACTAAAATATACAAAACACATTTTTATACCAGTAGTCCATTTTAGCCAGAGTTCAGAAACAAACACACACTGAATAAAAAAAATCGTACATATATGCAAACAAACATAGCTCAGACCAACAAGCACATATTTTTATTTTGATATCAATTATGTGTGTTTCTAAATTTTGTACGGTGCCGAACACAATCAAGACTGTGTTTCGCTTTAATATATCGTTATGTACACCAACATGTTTCTATCACGTATTTTTTTTCGAACACGTATAAACCACACAGATTCGGGTGTAGCTTTATTTTAAGTTCGTCTTCTTGCACTTGTACTGCTAAAAAAACAGAACATGTTCTCGAGCGCGAACATTTAAAAATTAAAACATTATCCACTTGCGATCGGAAAAATCTGATACAGCCCTATAATAACGACAACAAATGTTTCAACCAAATTTATTAAAAAAATCTAATATAATTCATTAGCAGTTATAAAAAAATAACAATAATAATAATAAAGATAATAATAATAATAATAAAAAAAAAAAATTAAAATTAAAAAAATAATAACGAAAAAAAACGAAATTAATTCATGAACAACATATAAAATTTCTCTGTTTTCTATTTAATTACTATCTTTTTATTTTCATTATCCTTTTATTGTTATCTTTCTATTTTTATTTTTTTATAACTGTTAATGAATTATATTATATTTTTTAAATAAATTTGCTTGAAACAATTGTTGTCGTTATTATAGGAGTGTGTCAGGTTTTTCCGATCGCAAGTGGATAATGTTTTTAAATTTAGATGTACGCGTTCAAGAATATTTTCTGTTTTTTTTTTTTAGCAGTATGCGTGCAAGAACACGATCTTAAAAAAGCTACCTTCGAATTTGTTGGTATATGTGTGTTCGAAACAAAAGATACGTGATAGAAACATGTTCGTGTACATAACGATATTTAAAATCGAAATATGAATTTAAAATAAAATTTTATAAGAAATGGCACTCTTTTAAGAAACGATATTTTTTTAACAAAGGTATTTTTTAAGAAAATATAATATTTTAAGAAAAGGTACGTTTTTAGGAAAGTGTACTTTTTTAAGAAAAGGTAATTCCTTAAGAAAAAGTACTTTTTTAAGAAATGACACTTTTTTAAGAAAAGGTAAGACCCTGAAGAAAGTGTGTGTTTTTTTTTAAGAAAAGGTACTTTTTTATGAAAAGGGGTTTTTTTTTTAAGAAAAGCTACTTTTTCAGAAATGGTATTTTTTAAGAAGATGTACTTTTTTAGGAAAAGGTATTTTTTTAAGAAGAGGTACTTTAAAAAAAAAAATTAACTTCTTAAGCAAAGTTAGTTTTTTAACAAATGGTACTTTTTTAAGAAAATAAAATTTTTTAAGGTAAGTTTTACGAAAGTGTACTTTTTCGATAAAAGGTACTTCCTTAAGAAAGTGTACTTTTTAGGAAATGACACTTTTCTGAGAAAAGGTACGTCCTTAAGAAAA
Source organism: Cordilura impudica (assembly GCA_963682025.1). Taxonomy (NCBI): domain Eukaryota; kingdom Metazoa; phylum Arthropoda; class Insecta; order Diptera; family Scathophagidae; genus Cordilura; species Cordilura impudica. The sequence continues at coordinate 21,216,845 of OY821521.1, read as the reverse complement.
TGTACTTTTGTTTTTTTTTTTTGAAGAAAAGTTACTTTTTTATGAAAAGGTTTTTTTTAAGAAAATGTACTTTTTTAAGAAAAGTTCCTTTATTAAGTAAAGATACTTTTTCAGGAAAGTGTTCTTTTTTTTAAGAAATGGTTCTGTTTTATGTAAAGGTATTTTGTTAAGAAAAGGTACTTTTTCAGAAATGGCATTTTTAAGAAAATCTACTTCTTTAGGAGAAGGTACTTTTTTAAGAAGAACTACTTTTTAAAGAAAGGTACCTTTTTTTTTAAAAAAAGTTAGTGTTTTAACTTTTTTAAGAAAAGGTACTTTTTCAAGAAAAGGTACGTTTTACGGAAAGTGTACTTTTTCGATGAAAGGTACTTCCTTAAGAAAGTGTACTTTTTTAAGAAATGACGCTTTTCTAAGAAAAGGTATGTACGTCCTTAAGAAAATATACTTTTTTGAAGAACAGGTACTTTTTTTCGTAAGAAAAGGTACTTTTTTAAGAAAAATTACTTATTTAAGAAAAAATACTTTTTAAGAAAAAATTGTTTTTTAGGAGGAGTACTTTTTTAAGAAAAGGTACTTCCTTAAGAAAGTGTACTTTTTAAGGAAATGATACTTTTCTCAGAAAAGGTACAGCCTTAAGAAAATTTACTTTTTTTTTTTTTTGAGGAAAAGGTACTTTTTTATGAAAACGTTTTTTTTTTTAAATTTACTTTTTTAAGGAAAGTTCCTTTATTAAGAAATGGTTCTTATTTATGAAAAGGTATTTTGTTAAGAAAATGAACTTGTTATTTTTAAGGTACTTTTTTAAGAAGAGGCGCTTTTTAAAACACAGGAACCTTCTTAAGAAAAGTAAGTTTTTTAACAAAAGGTACTTTTTTAAGAAAAGGGACTTTTTAAGAAAATATAATTTATTTAGAAAAGGTACGTTTTTAGGATACTACTTTTTTTTTAGAAAAAGACACTTTTATAAGAAAATGTATGTACGTTCTTAGGAAAATATACTTTTTTTGAAGAAAAGGTATTTTTTTTCGAAAAGGTTTTTTCTCAAGAAAATGTACTTTTTAAAGAAAATATACTTTTTTAAGAAAAGCTGCTTTTTTAAGAAAAAATACTTTTTTTTAGGAAGGAGTACTTGTTTAAGAAAAGGTTATTTTTTATGAAAAGGTATTTTCTTAAGAAAGGTACTTTTTCACAAATGGTACTTTAAAAAAAATACTTTTTTAAGAAGTGGAACTTTTTAAAAAAGGTACCTTTTTAAGAAAAGTTACTTTTTTAACAAAAGGTACTTCTTTAAGAAAATATCAGTGTTTTTTTAAGAGATAAGCTTTTTTACGAAGTACTATCTAAAACAGAATTACTTTTTTTAAGAAGAAGTTCTCTTTAAGAAAAGGTACTTTTTTAAGAAAATGTACTTTTAAAACAAAATATACTTTTTAGAAAACGTACTTCTTTAATTAAATGTAATTTTGTAACAGAAGATAATGTTTTAAGAAAAAGTACTTTTATTAAAAAGCGACTTTTTTGTACTTTGTTTAGTAATTTCTGCAAAGGGTTCTGTTAATTGGTCAGCTTCGAGTACTGTTTTCAGGGCACTATTAATATTATTTTTCAGAACTCTTTAAAGTAATTTTCACTTTTATTTCTCTTTGTGTGGCTAACTGAGATACTTTTTAAGTACTTTTTTAAATCTATTTTTAGCGACATTTTTAGTACTTTTAAAAAATGTGTTTTTTACGGTACATAAATAAATTTTATTTTTTTATAAAGCAAATTTTCTTATATCCACTTGCATTGATTTAAACTTTTAAACTTTTTTTACTGTTGGAAATCATGTTTAATTATGGCGTTGATTAAGGCCTTCAACATGAAACTCTATTTTAACAGAATTATGGAGGAATATAAAAATAGTTCCCAGACAATTGTTTTGATACCCCTAATACATTAAATAACTTATTTCGGCAATGAAAATACCATTAGATTTATGTAATAATCGATTTGCCGACGCCATATTGAAACAAAAATAATTTACATTTTACTAGTTATTTTGTGTTTTTTTTTTTTTGTATTTGCAGACACTGTGGAATAGAAATTTATTTCCTTTATTTAAATGCATCTTTGTGTCTTGGGGAAGATTTTCATCAACAATTTGTAAATAACCAAAACGAAACACTCCTCAACACATTTCCCAATTGACCCAAAAAATTCACAAAAATACTTGAAATATGTGCAAGGATTTTGTTGTTGCTTTTTCTCTCTGTCTCTTTCGTTTATGAGGAACAAGTGTTGAAATTTTGTTTTGGAAATATAAGAACAGCTAAAATATTTCACTATTTGTTGGGAGTAACAGAAAATTCGTATTGTGGATACAAGACAGTAGATAAAACTTTTAAACTTGGAGTTACCGGATAGTATAAAAATGAGGTCGTTGTTACTAATTAATGACCGTAGTGTATCAAACTATGTTGACCCGTTAGAGCATCACCGGAATGTGGGCTGGAAAACTCTGTTCCATAGATATTACCATGGGAAATGTTCTGAGTTTAATTTTTGATGTGTAAACATCTATACGCGCTGGGGGGTAAAAATCTATTTCATAAGACAATAACAAAACAGCGGGAGACATGACTTATGATTGTGTTGGTGGAAAAATTATGATATAATAATAACCTTTTTGAAAATGAAAAATGAAAAATAAAAAATGAGAAATGAAAAAAAAAAATTAAAAATGAAAAATTAAAAAAGAAATTTGAAAAATAAAAAATTAAAAAATAGAAAATAAAAAATGAAAAATTAAAAACGAAAAATGAAATATTAAACATAAAAAAAAAATGAAATATGAAAAATAAAAAATGGAAAATGAAAAATGAAATATGAAAAATTAAAATTGAAAAAAAAAATGCATAATGAAAAGTAAAAAATGAAAAATAAGAAATAAAAATGAAATCTGAACCATAAAAAATGAAAAATTAAAAATAAAAAATTAAAACTAAAAAACGAAAAATAAAAAATTAAAAATGAAAAATAATAATTAAAAATAAAAAATTAAAAATAAAAAATTAAAAATGAAAAATAAAAAATGGAAAATGAAAAATGTATAATGAATAAAGAAAAATGAAAAATAAAAAGTAATAGATAAAAAATAAAAAATGAAGAATAAAAAATGAAAAACGTAAAAAGATAAATAAAAAATAAGAAATGAATAATGAAAAATAAAAAATTAAAAATGAAAACTAAAAATGAAAAATGAAGAATGAATAATTAAAAATAAAAAATGAATAATGAAAAATAAAAACTGAAAAATAAAAAATAAAAAATGAAAAATTTAAAACGAAACACTGAAATATGAAAAAAAAAATGAAAAATAAAAACGGAAATATGAGAAGTGAAAAATAAAGATGAAAAACGAAAAGTGAAAAATAAAAAATTAAAAATTAAAAATTAAAAATTAAAAATAAAAAATTAAAAATTAAAAATTAAAAATTAAAAATTAAAAATTAAAAATTAAAAATTAAAAATTAAAAATTAAAAATTAAAAATTAAAAATTAAAAATTAAAAATTAAAAATTAAAAATTAAAAATTAAAAATTAAAAATTAAAAATTAAAAATTAAAAATTAAAAATTAAAAATTAAAAATTAAAAATTAAAAATTAAAAATTAAAAATTAAAAATTAAAAATTAAAAATTAAAAATTAAAAATTAAAAATTAAAAATTAAAAATTAAAAATTAAAAATTAAAAATTAAAAATTAAAAATTAAAAATTAAAAATTAAAAATTAAAAATTAAAAATTAAAAATTAAAAATTAAAAATTAAAAATTAAAAATTAAAAATTAAAAATTAAAAATTAAAAATTAAAAATTAAAAATTAAAAATTAAAAATTAAAAATTAAAAATTAAAAATTAAAAATTAAAAATTAAAAATTAAAAATTAAAAATTAAAAATTAAAAATTAAAAATTAAAAATTAAAAATTAAAAATTAAAAATTAAAAATTAAATATTAAAAATTAAAAATTAAAAATTAAAAATGAAAAATGAAAAATGAAAAATAAAAAATAATAAATAAAAAATAAAAAAGGAAAATAAAAAATTAAAAATTAAAAATGAAAAATTAAAAATTAAAAATTAACCAGTTGAAATAATAAATAATAATAAATATTTCTATATCAACAGAGCCTCTGAAGTTGATTGCTATAAGTGATACATAGATGACGCTTTCTGTTTGATTTTAAAAAAGTGCCATAAAAAAGTCTTTAATTACTAAATGTTTATACATCTCCCCTGTGATCGGACTCACATGATTTTTTTTAAGTATTGTTTAGTGGGGCGTACAATGCATTAGAGGAAAACTCGTTCATCAGTCGATTAATAAAATCTAAGAGAAATATTCAGAAACACGACTTTTTCTTTTCTTTTTCCCATAATCTTAAAGAAAAAATATTAAAAAAAAATGAGAATTAGTAATGAATAAAACCTCAAACAATTTTATTAAGACGTCTCGTAAAATCGCGCAAATAGCCATATATCGACACGAATTTTTTTAAAATCATATGCTGAAGAGAAAATGCCACTGAAGGGGGAATTTGTGCAAGATAATGACCCAAAGCATTTGGTTGCAGCGGAATATAGTCATAGTTTTGGACTGGTCCTCTCAGTTTCCGGATTTAAATTCCATTGAGTGGCTTTGGGTAGTCTGAAAGAAGGAAAATAGGGCATCATAAATCCCAAAACAAAAAATACATGTGGAAAAACATTCAAGAGGTGTCATACTCAATTTCCCTGGAATTATGTGCTAACTTAGTCGGATCCATACATCCCAGATGTGAACAGCTAATTACTAATGTAATACCAGATTATGGAAGTAGTTGATTATATAGTTAAACTCAATTTGAAAAATAAATATCTTTTTTGTTATTTTTTCTGGGCTATTTTTTTTAAATAATATTTTTCGTTCTATATTGCAGGAGTTGATTATTGCAGCAGTTGATGATTGTTATGATTTTTCTGTACCGTCTTGAAGTACTTTAAGTTTACGTATATACTTTTTTTTTTACCATAAAAACCCCCTGAGAAGTTAGGTATGATCTTGCATGTCTAATATTCTATTAGATCGTTCTTGCAAGTACCTTCAATATGATGTACAACTTGTATATGCTTTCTTTTGATCAAATGGGAAAAATCTTAAAAAAAAGACGGCCGTTTTTTGGTACCTCTTTAGCCTCTAAATATAAGACTGGGCAGCTAAATAAATACGGGTCACTTACTATTTCATTTTCTATAACATATCGATAATTCATCACGATCTACGGGTGGTCCCCACGAGACCTTCCTTGTTAGTCGGCTTTCACTTTAACTTTTTTTTTTTACTACTTCTAGCTTTTTTTTTTTTCAAAAATTGCCATTTTCTTTTTCTAAATAATCGCAATTAAATAATGTTTTCCCTTGACCAATTTTAGTTTTTGATAAAATTTCTTCACTAACTGTAGTTTATTTATTATTTAGGTGCTGAAAATTTTGGTTTATTATTTTGAGTTTCTCAGAAATTGTTTATGCATTAGCACAACTCATCTTTGATGGTGGATCTATCTGTATGCTTTAGGATTTTGCAAACGAAAATAAAAAAATTCTTACATATTTGGCCACGTAACAGATGCTTTGCAAAATTTTCGATTCAATTTATAAACAGATAACAAATTTTCTAGTTTTGTCCCCTTAGAATAGCACAATACATAATATTAAATCAAATTAAATGTCTTAAAATATGTTAAAAACTATGCTAACTTAAACTCTCACAAGTATGCTACAATTTTGAATTAAATTTTGTTCTACTTAAAAATGTTTAACACCTTTAAAAACAAAAAAAAAAAAACTACTTGAAGTTTACTATGGTTTAATAACATGCTTTTGTCGCCTTAAAGTATGCTTTGCTTTTTTGAGCTTATCAATTTTGATGTTGAACTTATTTTTAGTTTTATTCTAGTTGTTTTTATATTTTAGTTGCTTGTTTAACAATCTTAAACTAAAATTTTATGTCAAGTTTTTCCGCTGCTTTCTCTATTATCTGTATGTGTGTGTGTGTGTATGTATGTGTGTGTTTGTATATATTAACCATATTACGATTGTTGACCTTATTTCTTTTTCGCGCCAGGCTTCGGTGATACTTGAATTTTTTTTTGCATTTTATTGCAGTTTATATTTTATATTCATGTTTTCATATAAAAATACATATAATAAAACTGAAACTCACGGGGAGACTGACTAACTACGAGTTTATGTGTACTTCAGCAACCAGGACGGCAAGTCTTAACATTTATGATGTTGGCTAAAAGTTGACATTTTTCACAAACACTACATATATAGTTTTATTTTTATGACTTATCATACACTTGATAAACATATGCAAAATTGTACATGAATTGTTGTTGCCTCTCTGCTACATTTTGCTCATGTTATTGCCATTGTAAAACTTAAAATCTGTTTTAAAGATCTTAAATGAACCTTTAAAGTCATAGTTTTGTATAAATTTTGTGCTTGAAAATAGTTGAACTGTCTCCAGGAGAGGGTACAAATTGTTGATGTCGTTGCAAAAAAAGTGAATTACTAATGCTTAGAAATTTTGTCGTGGCACTTCGGTTGCAAGAAAAGATAACGAGAAGAATTAGCGAGAGCAGTGAACCGAAGCCGTGGATTGGCGAGATCAGTCAGCCGAAGCCATGGGATTAGCGAGAGCAATCAGCCGAGGCAGCTGTATTAGACAAAACAGTAAGCCGGAACCGTTGGGTTAATTAAGGCAATCAGCCGAAGCCCCTGGATTAGCGAGAGCAGTCAGCCGGAGTCGATCATCGCTTTCCAGAAAACTGCATAAACCCTTTACTTACTGTAAGGACATCCCACACTATGTCTTGCCAAAACATGACTGTCTCTACCCACACCAACTTTGCGGGCTAATAATATTTAATTTATGAACTGGTTGAGAATTGTATGTATAGTTATTCCTTTATGTTAACTACATAACATGGATCTTATATATATCGATCAGTATTTATAAGTTTGCCAACGCCCGCCTTTGCACACGATCCAGAAGTTTCAGAATAGACTGTGAAGCCCCTACTCATATATGGGAGTTATAAAAATAGTAAGGAGATCAGATGGGATGAAGTATTTTTAGCACCGATTTAGGAAACCTAGGCACTTGAAAGTTTCTTTCGACAACTGGAAAATGTGTTTATTTCAACGGACATCACACTGAATTTTCATGCCCGGAACATCAAGAGTGTCTGATTTGTCAATATCTACAACATCCATGGATACAGACGGCATTGATGACTCCATGGCCGGTCTTTGAGTCAAAAAACAACATTGGCGAGCATTAAAATCGACCCTGTTCTCTCACTGTTCTTGATTTAGTGTGTCATTCATATATTGCCTTATGCCCCCAATCTCCCTAAGGCTTGGCCTTTGATCGAATGCATGTGAATGACAAATATTGCTGTCGTTTGCAAAACAGTAGATAGGATGGGAAGTTTGACATAGCAGTTCATTAAGAAAAATAAGAAAAAGTGAAGAAGAAAGAACAGAATCTTGCGGTACCCCTGCGTTTAACTGAAACTCTTTGGATGAGACCCTATCTAATACAAAACGAATAAGTCATATGGGTTTTACGTGCGTGCCTGTCTTGTCGACTTAACCACATGGTGGTTTTAGCACTAGGTGTGATACAATGCGTCCACCAGCGTCTCTTCCTTAGATGGATAGCAAGCTAGGAGAGATGATTTGGCACACTCTCCTCCCTTTGCTATTGGGTTGGCCCGATCTAAAAGCCGTCTAATATATAGGTCGTAGAACCCGGTTAAATGCAACTCCACATCGAACTGTGTTCTTCCCGCGTCTTTGGGCTACCACAGCCACCACGAAACTCCCCGAGGAGTCGTTCCTAAAAAAGCTATTTAAGGATACAACAAGTTGTTGTCGGTCATCAGCAGCACTTGCAAAAGCACATATGAACCTTCAATAAACGCACATTTGCTACTACGTTCGTTCTTACTAGCTGTTATTATCAGATGGCCCTGATATGTACAACGTTCCGTACCAACATTTCGACCGATATCCATCTCATCCGCGGAACGCTGTATTGTTAAATGACTCAAGCGCTCTTGGACTCGTCTTCTATCCGACCCTTTTGTCTACTAATTCTACCGTAATGGTCATCCTTGCTAGCTCACCCATTCACAGCTTCGAATTTTTTCGACTCGTGCCTTCATCCGTCTACTACGCTCCGAACTTACTAATCGGTGCCATCATGCTAGCTGATGCTTACGTCCACGTTCCGTACTTCGCTTTTCAACTGGTCTCCGACTCGTCTTGAACGCTGTATTGACATGTGCACCTGCCTCAAACGCGTTTGTCTCGTCTTCGATCCACACTCTCGCTCAATATCTTGTCAGGATACTGACGCACCCACACCCGGCTTCCTTTTCGCTCCTGTAATATCTTTAACTTCATTTGCACCTTGGGACACCAACACAATTATGGGTTGTGACAACCATGTCACCTGGTAGGTTTTGACACCTCCAATTTTATATTTTTGATTGTGCTGCCTTTGACTTTGGCAACGCTGTGAGGTAACCTTGGACTAATACCTCACCCGTGGTACCTATTTATAGCCTCAGGTAAGGCTTCGTTGCCAGTCTGGCCACCCATTAGTTGCTACCAACTTATTCCCCAAATAGAATAGTACTTGGTGGACCTGACCTTAACCTTTAGCCGCTAGGAATAATCACCAGAATTAACTGGCTTTGCCTAGTGTTGCGCGGGAGCACCACTTGGAGGTAGCTTGTAGGCATGGGCGAAGTATCAACCGTCACTGGCGAACCAGTAACTTTCTGATACAACTTTGCTCCCTAACAAAACGAATAGTACGATCATTGAGAAAACTCGATATAAAACGAGAAAAATCATTACCAACACCAAAAGCAATTAGTTTTGACAAGCGTGCGTTGTGTCACACCCGATCGAAAGCCTTGAAATATCCAGAGCAACAATTTTACGTTCACCGAATTGGTGAATGGACTGACTCCAACGTTCTGAAAGAAGCGCCATCAGGTCACCAGTAGGACGACTTCTACGAAACCCATACTGTCTGTCGTTAAGCAATAAGTTGGTCTCTAGGTAGTTCAGAAGATGGTAATTCATCATGCTCTCCATTATCTTTGAAAGCGCAGAGTAAATTGCAATTGGGCGGTAATTTTCAGCTGCACCCTCCTTTGGGATTGGAAAGGCAGCCATACGGTACGAAATGTTAAAAAGGATTGCCAATGGACGCGATATTGTCTACAAACACTGTTTAAGTACCAGTGCTGATATGCCATCCGGTCCCGGTGACTTGTGTAGATCACGAGCTCGAAAGAATACCTGGAGTATATTAAAGGGTTTTCCAATAAGAGCGCTACAAAAGTTTTTTTTAAATAAAACAAAAACGGTTTTAGATATCAATGAAATTCTTTATTCCTGGAAATCGATCTCTTTTGCATGGCCACCACGGGCACGCTTGCAGAAGTCCAGACGCTGAACCCAATTTTCGACGGTTTTCAAGCATAAATCGGCCGATACTGCTGCAATTTTACTTTCGATATTCGTACGAAGTTCATCAATCGTCGCTGGCTTGTTGGCATAGACCATAGACTTGACGTAGACCCACAGGAAATAGTCCAACGGGCGTCAAATCGCACGACCGAGGCGGCTAATCGACTGGACCATTTCGTGAGACAACACGTTCTCCAAACTTGGTTTCCAATAAATTGATTGTGACATTCGCTGTGTGGCTTCTGGCGCCATCCTGTTGGAACCACATGCCCTCCAAGTCCATATCATCTAATTGGGGTCAAAAATATTCGGTTATCATTGAACGGTAGCGATTCCCATTCACAGTAACGTGCCGGTCTTGATCATCACGGAAGAAGTACGGCCCAATGACGCCGCCGGCCCATAAACCGCACCAAACCGTAATTTTTTCGGGATGCAATGATGACTCATGGAGTACATGTGGATTGCTGTCTGACCAATAACGCATATTTTGTTTATTGACGAAGCCATTCAGACAGAAATGAGACTCATCGCTGAAGATGATTTTTCGATGAAAATCCGAATCATATTCAAGTTGTTGCTCAGCCCAATTCACGAACATACGACGCTTCTGGTAGTCAAGCGGCTTTAGTTCTTACGCCAATTTGATCCTGTAAGGATGTAGGCCAAGATCTTTTCGCAAAATTCGCCACAACGACGCCACAGAGATGCCCAATGCTTGAGAACGACGTATGAGAGACACATTTGGGCTTTCTTCAACTGAAGCCTCAGCGTTAACAATATTCTCGACACTATGGGCACTTCTTTGTCTCACTGGCACTGGAACATTTTGTACTGTGCCTGTGGATTCAAATTTTTCCACTAGACGCTCAATTGTTGATCTGCTAGGACGATTATGACGACCACAAATTGGACGTAGCGCTCTTAACGTTGAGGCCACTGACTCCGAATTTCGGTACTAAATTTTAATAATTTCGATTCGTTGTTGGCTCGTATATCTTTCCATCATAAGATGGCAAACCTTACTGAAGAGAAATGTCAAAAGAGCGGCAAGAAATATGGCGTCGTTTGCTGTCCCTGTCTTTCTACTTTTGTTGCGTCCCTGTTGAAAAACCCTTTATTAGGTACTCTTTCGAGTTCGGGCAGTGGTTCATGGCTTTCCGGTAAGAAAGAATTACTTCCGAATTAATCAGCCCAAAGATAAGCTTTATCAACCGGGTCAGTGAATATTAGGTCATTTTACTCTTTACTCCTTTACTCTTTTGACGAACGACCAGAAAGTATTACTGTCCCTTGAAGCAGAAAGAACTTTAGTTCTAAGATGCTGTTCGTAACTTTTCACGACTTTGGATTTTGGAGGAGATTGTTATATGTATTTTTATTCATACGCCAACACTAAACGCTTCCTCTCTGGATCTGATTGCATGTTTGCACGTCTGTTTAAACCAACATTAAGGCTTTGGTAGCCAAAATAAGTTTTGCAGTAATAAACGTTTTATTTCCAAGCAAAACCACAATTTCTACCATTTTCGCAGCGGCCTCGATATTATCGTCCACAGTTTCCAGTTAAAATGTCGATAAAAATCATTGAGTTCAGCCCAACAAGCCTTTTCATATATAAATATAGAACGTTTCATGGCTGTTTTTGAAGCGCTTCGAAGTTCGAAGTATGAAAAGGATGCAGAAATGGTAGTGTGACCCTAGTTGCCAAGAGGTGCAATAATTTTTACTTCGTATTTGTCAGGATGCGAAGTTAGGAAAAGGTAGAGAGTATTGTGAAACTGCCTTGCAACACACGGAATATGTGTTGGCTTATTCACTAGTTGCGTTGGATGATTATATGCGGCCCAAAAGGTCAACGTATCTGTCCTCTGGACTTGCCTGACTCGAATGTCGAGGCCAGGAAGAATTTTGATCTTTAAAATCACCAGCAATAACGATTTCACCGTATTCTGTTAAGTTTATCAAAAACCAAAAATATTGCACAAAAAACAAAAATATTGAATCCGATATGAAATTTCTAATATCGTTTGGGCGCATATTAATAACAACTAGCAGATTCCAACGCTCGAAATTCGAGTGCAATTTCTAGGCAGCTTTATTTTACAACTTAGCCAATTCACAAACCAACACTTTTATGGTCTATTATTATTGTGAATGAAGATAACAAATTCATTAACAAACACATTAACAAATTTAATAAACACATACATAGCATAGGTATAATTTTATGTATGTGTTAGTAGCAACTTTAAATGCAATTTACTCAAAATAGAGGATAAAATTTAAAAATCTGTAACTCTGCAAAACGGCTAAAAAGAAATATTTTTCAAATAATATACGTTTGGTCAAAATCGGGATAAAACGGTAGAACAAAACGTCGCACAGTGGACCATATTTTGAGAAGGCGGCCAAAAAGGATTTTTTTTTGTTACCGATTTTAGAGTTAGGTTATCCATTTGAAAGCAAATACTAGTAAACCTCGGGAGCCAAAAAATTGCGACTCTATCTCAACTATATCACAGCGAACAGGGTCTTCGAAAATGGGCTTTCTCAGTATTTTGCTAAAATTAAAAATTTCTTTGTAAATTTTTATTTTTCAATGACTGTAACTTTTTTGATTTAAAAGATTTTGAAGTGAAATAAATTTTGTATAATTTTGAGGCGTCCATACTATTAATGTTAAAAATGTTAAATCACTGAGTCATTCCGAAATTTAAAAAAAAAAAATTTTTAAAAAAGGTCAAAATTTTCCGAAAATCTCCTACTTAATAGAGCATAACTCCTGCCAGTCAAAAGCAGTCAGAAAAAGTCTTGCACTCCTCTATAGTTCGAACTCTCCCCTATACTCCTATACCCCATTATACACCCACCCGTGTGCACCAGAACAATTTTTCTGACCCAAGGTTAGATATTTTCTGCAAAATTTATGAATACAAAAGTTGTCCACTATGTGGTTAGGATATATTAAGTTTGAGGTGATGTTTGTAACTGCCACAAATATTGGACCTTTATCCATATTTTATTATACGGATCGACTCAAAAACACTTTCTGAGTCGATAAACGATGTCCGTCCGTCCGTCTGAGTGTTATGCATACAAAAGTTGGTCGTACCGGTGCACCGCGGTGTATTTTTTTTTGCATTTCGGTAGAGTTGTCAGGAGTTGTTATATACTTATAAAAAAGGGTTGAGATATAATGCGCTTAATTGTTACAGGTACATTTACATAGGTATCTTTCAAAAACATTAATAGTCTGAATTAGAGTTATATAGTTTAAATACCTGACAAAATGGGAAACAATTTAAATAACAGGTAAATGGTAAAAAAAAAAACTATTGCGACATAGTCCTTTAAGATATGGGCAGGTATGCTTCACCTTTTAAAAGGGGTTAGGATGTGGGTTTTTTATGCCTCTAAAAATGGTAATAAAAGACAAAATGTTTATAATAATGTTTCTTCAATTATTATTCATTACAATTTGTGCAATGGCTAATTTCTGTTACAGAGATCTGGCAGATATTTATTTTCAACGAAATGATGTAGACGATGTAATTTTGCACATAGTGAGCAACGACTTCTTTAAGAATTGTAACCTAGAAGACATTGAAATGCACAAAGGAAAATTACTAATTTTGCATCGAATTTGAAAAGACGGTACATTGAATGCTCTCATAGCAAGGCAAAGATGTACAAACGTCACCAAGACTGGTTAATGAAGGAACTTATTTTTGAGAGTGCATCTAAAACTGCCAACGAAAGTGGAAAAAAGGGTCGACCGGCAAAATCAATTGATGGATGTAGTGAAAGATCTCGAAAGCGCAAGCTGGAGAATATCAATATAGAAATTTCTGAAAGAATTATTAAGGATTCATTTTTGCATCAAATTCAACCAACCCAAAATAAAATTTACGCCGGAAGAAGCGTTCACCCTAGTTTTGGATTTGAAATTGACCAAAAATCAATATAAGGAATTGCGGAAGCGAACCAATGAAAAGAATTATGGGATTTTTCCAGAGTATCGAGATTTAGTTTCTGCCAAAACAGAATGCTTACCTTCACAATCTGCTATTAGTGTCACTTCAACATCAGCAGAAATAAAATTGCAAGATCTCCTTGAACATACTGCAGAACGATTGCTAAATACGCTTGATACTGATCATTTACTTTAATTTTTAAATGGGGATGTGATGGATCTTCTGGTCAGAAACAATACAAGCAATTTATTGCCGAAAATTCATCAGATGCTAATTTATTTGTGGTATCTTTCGTTCCATTGCGCTTAACAAAAAGGTATAGCGTCTTAGAGCCGTCAACTAGTAGAGCAACAGAAATTGATATATGGAAAAATGAAATTCCTTCTTCAACAAAGTATTGCAGACCAATAAAATTTGCATTCAAAAAGGCAACCAAAGATGTCATAACTGAAGAAGTTCAAAAAATAAAAGATCAAATTAAGGAACTTCAACCAGTAATATTCAAATTTGATGACCAAGACATTGAAGTACATTTTAAAATGTGTCTCACAATGATTGATGGAAAAGTTGCACAAGCTTTAACTGGAACAAAGTCAACGTCAAGCTGCATTATATGCCAAAAGACATCAAGTCAATTAAGCCAACCACCATCAGAAGACGACAGTTTTAAGGAAGCCTACGAATTTGGAATGTCCCCGTTTCAGAATACGTTTCATGGAGCATATTCTTAAATTGGGTTATGATTTGGAATTTGGTCCGTTAGGCGAAACAGTGGGAAAAAACAAAGAAAATGAAGAAAAAAGAAAGCAAAAAAAACAAATTCAACAAAAATATCTACAGCTAGGCCTCGTAATCGACCAACCAAAACAAGGGGAAGGAAACACAAATGATGGAAATACTGCAAGGAGATTTTTTTCCGATCCGGAAACTGCAGCATCTATCACAGGTGTAGAACATGAATTAATAAGACGATTCAAAATCATATTACAAGTTCTAGCATGCAGCAGAAAGATAAATGCAAAAAAATTTGGAGAGTACGCCAATAAAACAGCTATACTTTATAATGAAAAATACCACAGTTCATAAAATTTTGTACCATGGGGGACAAATAATTCAAAACAATATGCTACCAATAGGAGATCTATCTGAAGAAGCGCAAGAAAAAAGGAACAAAGACTACAGATTCTTTCGCGAGCACAACACAAGGAAAATGTCCAGATGTTGTACTAATGAAGACCTTATCACTATTTTGGTGTGCACTTCAGATCCATATATGTTCAACATTCGTCAAAAATGAAAAACTACCTCTATTGAATTAGACGAAGAATCTAAATAACTTCTAGAAGATGAAAATCAAGGCAATTTAGAAGAAATTTTTACTAAAATTGGTTGATTTAAAGTACTTTTTCCTTACACTTACAATAAGTTAACTTTTTTTTTTTTTTTAGTTAAAAAATTTTCTTGATTTAAAAATTTATATATTTTGTAAATTTACAATAAAAATTGTTATATTTCATAAATTTACCATAAAAATTGATACAGAAATATATAAAAAGACAATAAAAACAAGTAAGAAAATTATAGTCGGTCTAGACCGACTATAGGATACCCTATACCATGCGTTTAGAGACCCTACCCCATAGGCGCGGCTAACTGGACATTGAAAATAAGCAAACACCAAATTTGAGTAGGATTTTTATTAATTTTTTTGGCTGCAGATATGAAAAAGTTCATATCGGATGCTATATCTATAAAGGGACTAGGTCCAAAAATGGACCGATCCTGATCATGTTTGGTAAAGTCTCTTGTATTTTGCAAAAATATGTACAAACAAAATTTGAGAAGAATCAGTGCAATATTTTTGTTTTTTAATAGATTTAAGTGAAGATTGGAAAGCAGCTCTATATGGGGTCAAAGGGATCATTTTTGGACTACTCATTAGTGGATGTAATGAACGCATACAAACCCAATTTGAGTAAGATCTATATGACAATTTGGATCTTATGGCAATTTATGTCGATTTCATATGGGTAATTTGTATGGGGGTTAGGTCTGAACATGGACCGATTCTCACCAATTTCAACAGCCTTCATCCCATGGCCGGTAAAAGCTTATATACCAAATTTCATCAAAATATATTCATATTTGCGACCTGCAGTTTGATTACAAGCTTTACATGGACACACAGACGGACGGACGGACGGACATTGTTAAATCAACTCAGAAAGTGATTCTGATTCGATCGGTATAATTAAAGATGGGTCTAGGTCAAATATTTTTGGTTGTTACAAACAGCAGCACAAAGTCATTATACCCAAACCACATAGTGGTATAGGGTATAAAAATTTAACTAAAGCAAAAACATACGAGTTTTTCATTGAAACTTCTCTATCTTGAACCAATATAAGGTAACTTTTACGTTCGCTGCTTAATAAATTATATTTTAACTCGGGATCTTTCAAAAAAAAAAAAAAAAAAAAAAAAAAAACAACCTTTGGCCCTTGTGCACATTAGGACTAAAAAGTTTACGGGGCCAAAGTTTGGCATTTTCTGAAAAAATTAACTTAAAAAATTGTTAAAAAGTATTAGTTGTAAAATTAACTGAAAAAATAGTCAATCGATAAGGTATTTGGGAGTGGAATTACAAAGTAATTTGTCATGGAATATGCACATTCAAAATTTGAAATCGAGAATATCTCCAGTTATTGGATTGCTGTACAAATTTAAAAATAAATTTAATGAAAAAACTAAACTATTACTATATCAAGCATTAATTCAAAGCCATCTAAATTATTTAGTATTAGTATATGGTTCTAAAAATAATACTGAACTCAAAGCGTTACAGAGGGTACAAAATAAAGCATTAAAAACGGTTTATAATTTACCGATAACGTATTCGACGGTTTCTTTATACAAAGATGTTGCAAAAAATGTTTTACCTATATATGGGCTTTATAAAAAGCAATTGCTAGTATTTATATTTAAAGCAATGCGGAATATTGGTCACAACACAATATCTTTTGGAATTAATCAATCAGCCATCAACACACGAAATAGCTCAAATTTAAGAGTGACAAGATGCAGGCTCGAAACCACTAAGCAGAGAATTGAATATATTGGGTGTTTGGAATTCAATAATTTACCGCAAAGTCTAAAAACTATTGAACGAATTTCAACTTTTAAATCCTCTTTAAAGGAGCATTTGTTAAACAATTTAGAAATGCTTTTAATTTAATATAATAAAAAATAATAAATAAAAAATTTTTTATAAGTAAATGTAATCTTTTAAATGAAATTGAAATGAAATGAATATTAATAGTAGCATAGAATTTATTATTTTGATTAATTGTAATGCCAACTCGCCTCAACAATGTCATATGACGCTGAGGCAAACTTTTATTTTTTGTAATATAAAATTCTTTGTTAATAAATTAAAATAAAAAAAAAAAAAAAAAAATAAGACATTATATTAAAAAAAACCTTTTTTTACCTTTTAACACTTCATTCACTTTTGTACTAAAATTCAACTACAAATGAAAATGTATTTTAAACCTGCCGTAACTTTATTTATTTTCGGTCGAAAATTACGTTTTATAGCAAAACTTAGAGGCTAAAGTCTCACCTACCAAACAAAAAAAAAACCGCATATCAAAATTCCGATCCAATCAAAAGTTATAGATTTTTGACCTCCTTCTCGTCAAATGGTTCACTGTGCGTTGGTCACAAGAAATTGTCTAGCCTAATAATATTATAGACTAGCAGGCTCGAGCCCTCGAAATTCGTATACAAAATTCTAGGAAATTTTAATTTCTAATTTAATAAATTATTGACCCTAAAGGTATGCTATGTTCAAAAAAATTTTTCAATTCAACACAATTATTATTGTGAATGAATAAGACACACACATATCATTGTCTAATTTTATGTATGTGTTAGTAGCAACTTTAAATGAGCATAACTCCAACAAATTTTAAAATCTAAAAAATCTATAAGTCCGGTGTACAGCTAAAAAGAAATACCTTTCAAATAACATACGTTTTGTCAAAATCGGGACAAAAGTGTTTAAAGAACAATTGGTCACAAGAAATCGCCTTACCTATTAATATTATAGATTACAAACTTGGTTTATTTCAGTTCTCGATTTCCAATGATGACCTGTGCACAGTTGGAGCTAACATCATTGCTGGAAACTACTACAACTAGGCTGTATAACATTGTGGAACATTTTCGGGGTTATTGTCTCTTGGGGAGGTTGGTGAAAATTTCAAGTCAAGGTGAAAGCAGTATAGTAAAACCTCCATAGAATTCTTTTTCCCTTATTTTGATGTTTGCTTAGTTTTTCAGCTATATCCCAAGAACCATTGATAATTTCTCATTTCATTCTTCAGCAAGTAATTGCAGCAAATCACATTGGCCAAATTTTATCGAATATAATCTTCAAAAAACCCTTTGGAGGTTTTACTATACCTGCCTAGTACTTTCGCCCTGTGTTGGAGGTATTCTCCCCTCCAGAATGGCAGTTGCAGTGTGTGATGTGATCTTAAAAAGAGTTGTACTAACAGTTTTTAGTACTTATTTAGAACTTTCCATAGAATTTATACTTTCTGATCTTTCTGATTATGACTTTTTTTTTTTTTTTTATACCAAGAATAGGTCTAAGAAGATCTAATACGATTACAAGCTGCAAGCAAATTAATCTTTCAAAAAAAGTTTGATATTTAATTCAAAAAATACAGCATCTCTCTAACATGTTTTTGGTTAAAAAAAAAAAAAAAAAAAACAGAAGAACTTAATATTGTATTATCCCACACAAGGCCTTTTGTTTGGCCTACACTACTACAGTTGCATTCAGATGCACTTAGTCGTTCGTATATACAAAAACAATAGCCGACGGTAACAAATTTGATATTGTTTTTGAAACAATTCGTAGCAGTTTTATTATGACTAAAACTACAACGAAAACACACATACCGAGAGTCAAACTACACTGTTATTGTTACGTTATTGTATGTAGTTTTTAACAGCTTTCATATACATATATACAAGTATATGTGTGTGTGTGTGCAAGTGACGGAAATATAAGCCATTTCTATATAACACAAACGAATGCACATGAATACTTGAAACTGACCACGAGTGTATCCTGTCGTCATTGTTATGTGAATGATTGCGTGTGTGTGCATGAGATAGAGAGAGAGAGAGAGAGGGAGTGTGTGTGTTTGTAATCACAATTGCTTTTGGGCATAAAAATGTTGATATAACAACAATTTAAGTACTGCTGGTAGTAGTTGTTGCAACTGTTTTAACAGTAATGAAAGCTATGTACAGTGAGTGACAATACAATGGCAAGTTTTACCAAAATATATTTTTGGCGAGTTGAAAACAAAAAATTTAATAATAAAATAAAATTTTTTTTTATTAATTTAAAAATGTATATTATTTCTTTATCAAAAAAAAATTATATTAAAATAAAATAGCTTAATTTCAGAAAAAATATCAAGTCTTTAAAGTATTAATTTTTATGCTGTTCAAAAAGCAATGGATACCTTTACTATACGAGTACAATAATTGAAAACTTTCCCTATATTTTGGTTTCAATATTTTGTTGAGTATCCATTATTTTTCAATATTGCTTAACAAGGTCGAGGCATGGAGTCAATTAAATTGTTGATCATATCCATAAAATTAACTGCCTCTATGAGATATCTGTTGTGTTTGTGTAATATCGGGTCCGCATTTTTCGTTCCCATAGATTTTCTATGGGATTAAGATCTGGTGATTGGGCTGGCCATTGTCACCATTAGGTTACAACTTTGGAGGTGTGTTTTTAGGTCATCGCAATGTTGGAACTATCAGACAAGTGGCATATTTTCCTTCGCGTATGGATTCATTACGTCATTTAGAATTTGTCTATATCCAATTCCAGTTAGAGTATATTTTACTACTTGAATTAGCTCCATTCTTTTTCCCTTTGGTTGTCGTATAAACGTTCTTCTCTCATGGCCTCTTAAATTAAACTTGAATGCATCTGAAAAGAGAATATTATTCCAATTCTGTCTTGACCAGTTAATGGGTTCTTTAGCAAAATTTATGCGAGTCAAACGATTTATCTCGGATATCAGTGGATTCTTTACTGGACGATAACAACCAAAATGATCCTCAAGATATTTTTAGTTTCAGACTGTTAGTGACCTCTTTAAATTATCCTGTCTGACTCGTTTTACGGAGCCTGCGCCTAAATGAGAGTCGTTACGGTACCTCTTTCACGATATTTCTTGATAATTTTTATAATTATGGATTTATTATCACAAATTGTCTTTTGCTTACTACTACTACTTTTAAGGTTTTTAGCTTTTCACAAAAGCTTATCATTGACATTATTTTATAAGATTAATGCCGGTTTTCTCAATGTATCGCCAAACTGCCTGTTACTTAACCAGGACATAAATTTATTGGACCGATAAACTGCCGGTTAACAATTTTGGTTTTCTCAATGTACCGACAAAAACATTATTTTCAGTTGGCAATGCCTCTCAAAATACGTATGAAAGTTGGGAGAATTATTTTCAGTTGGCGATGCCTCTCAAAATTGATATGAAAGTTGGGAGAATAATTTATCTGTACGATAAATATATAACTGGCAGATGAGTACCGGTTAGCTTTGCGACAAAATAGAAGCAAACCAGACATTGAGAATACCAAATTTCTTTAATCGGCAGTTTCTCGTTGGGATAAAATATAATCGCCTATTGAGAAAACGGCATAAATCATTGAAAAATACAATTGTATTTAAAAAGCAGTTAAAAGAACACATCATAAGTTATAAATATTTAAATAATGGTTAAGATTTCATACATTTTTTTTCATACCTTCTTCAATTTTTATTGTTTTAATTATTCCTTCTACATAAGTTTAAAAGTTTCCAATTTTTTGGCATCACTAAAAAAATATTTTATAATGTTTTTTAATTGTCTTTTTTTGTAAAGAAAAATTGTTATCTTGCGATAAAGAACTCGCCGAAAGTGTGATTTCGCAATAAATAAAAATTACCTTGTTTGAGAACTTAACTCAAAATTATTAAAAAAAAAAAAAATTGGAAAATTCAGAATTTGTTAAAAGTTTCCAATGTTTTGTTAGCCACTGTATATGTTTGCGTGTTCCGTGGGTCATGCATTTATTGTATAAAGCAATTTTATTTTAAAAATATCAACTTCATGATGTGATTTTTATTAAGTAACTCATGGGTGTTTTCGAAAAAGATTATGGTGTGAAAAGCAATTTAAAATAAAACAGGTGAGAGTGTTAAATTCAACTGTGCCGCATCTCTGATACCTTCCATCCGTATCCTAAACACAATCAGTCCAATTCTGAATATTCCCGGGGATATTTCTCCCGAGAAAAAAATTATCTTGTTCTAAACAGACGGAGAATACAGAAATAAGCGAAAGAGAATTACGAATTTTCAGATTTCTGTAAATAAATAAAAAGGGAAAAAAATTCCACGGAATTTTTTCAAGGTTGTCAACCCTTATAGACAAAAAAAGGTTGGTTTTTTTTACAATGATGATCAAAATTAAGAGAGTAAGAGTATAAGCAAGATGGGTATGCTCTTACTCTCATCAATAAAACATTTGTTCACATGTTCAAAAAACGCAACACAGCCAACAAACATGTGTATGCATTGTTGCTACATGTTTACATCTATGCACATGCTCTGTTACGTATAAAAATTAAGAGAGTAAGAGTATAAGCAAGATGGGTATGCTCTTACTCTCATCAATAAAACATTTGTTCACATGTTCAAAAAACGCAACACAGCCAACAAACATGTGTATGCATTGTTGCTACATGTTTACATCTATGCACATGCTCTGTTACGTATAAAAATTTTTCATATAGAATTTTATCAGAGTATCTTTACAATTGCATACGTCATTTCTCGTAAATTCAAATAATGACAAGCAACATCATCCCATTTTTACTCTGGTAAATGGTATATTTTTAAAATGAACGTGTTTTCGGTACACAGTTGGATGTGGGGTCGCAGACAAATTTGTCGATGCATTGCCAGCGGAATGACAATATGCGACCTCAGCACAGCGGTGTGGAGGGTATAAAAATCAATAAAAAATATTTAAAAAAAAATTAATTTCTCGAAATACGAGGGAAGGCTGAACATTTTTTAAGGACCATATAAAAACTAATTATTTATGATTACTTCATTTTAGTTAATTCTAATTAAGTAGTCTTCTTTTATCGCAAAGCCCTTCATCCATTGTTTGTCCTAATTTTTTTTTGAGTACCTTTCAAATAATACGCTTTTTCAAACTCTTTATAATATTCGTTTATTTCAGCCACGATCTACATTGGCTGAAAGACGTTTTTCATTGGCCACAATTCTGTAACTTTTGAACCGATCAAAATATTTTAGTAAATCCTCCTCTTTATTGTTGGCGAATCTTTTATCATTGAGCCAGTTTTTCTAGTTTGGAAATAGAAAGTAATCAGAGGGAGCTAAATTAGGTGTGGAATGAAGTAATTCGATGTGTGAACTGGTACATCTTCTTGATGACACAACACTTTCTTTTTCGTCAAATACGGCCATTTTTTCCTTAATTTCATCACTTGAACTCTGCAATATTTTAGCATGATATGGGCCGTTGGTTTTTCTTCTCGAAGATAATCAATAAATATTATCTGAGGCACATCCCAAAAAAGCAAACGCCATTACTTTGCCTGCAGATGGAATTGTCTTCGCCTTCTTTGGAAAGGATTCCCCAATTTCGGTCCTCCCTTTTGAGTGTTTCTTTGTCGCAGGTGTGCGGTTGTGGACCCGTGGACCAGACAATCATTTAATATAATTTTGTGAATTTTCGTAACCATTTCTGGCATGGCCACCTCAATTGGTCAACCACTTAAATTATATGTTTTATAAGGTTGCCACTTTTTACCAAACAAATTTTTTTCAAACTACTGCCGCCATCTATACTTCAGGTCGAATTATTCTGGGGCTGCAGTATATGTAAAAAGTGTAGAGTGTACAAACCACGCATCACATATGGCAACTCTTGCGGCATAAATACTCAAAATTCAAAAATAATAATTGTTTGTGTGGACATAAGATTGTGAGATTAATACGAAGAATAAAGCTGTATGGTATGAAAACTGATCTTAACCACACTGCTCGTATTCCTGACTTTATGTGAGTGTGCAGAGGGTATGTATCAGTTTGGTATTCCGTTTGTAACTCACCGAAAAATGCATTTGCGCCCCTATATAGTATATATATTCTTGATGCTTATAACAACTCGAGTCGATATTAGAGATGTCCGTCTTTCATCCGCCTGGCAGTCCGTCCGTCTATCTGTATGCTGAAATCAAGCTCATCCTTAAATTAATCCTGAATAAACTTAGGATAATCTTGTATGTAAATTTTCTGGGCAGGTTGCTATTGAAAATGGGGTAAATTGGGCATCATTGTGAAAAGATATGCCCAAAAATTTGAAGATACCACTAAAAATGGTATCAAATTGTTTACTTTTTCAAATAATTTGTTTATATTTGTTATTAATAGTGCAATAAGTCCACATATTCATGTAAACGTAAAAAACATGTTGAAGACGCGGCACAGCCGAATTTAACGCTCTTACTTGTTTTTCTTCTAAATTTCACCTTAACACAAAAATGTTTTTAACATAATTATATCTGGTCAAAAAATATTTATTTTCCAGTAAAACTTTGATTAGAAACAGATTTACTTGAAAGATGTATCCAAAAATATTTTTGATGTGTATACATCTATACCCGAAGGGGGGTAAATTTCTATTTCACAATACAATCCCAAAAACAGCGTAACAAATGAGCCGTAAGACAAAATCGGTGTGACTTATGATTGTATTGGTGAAAAAATTGTGATATGTAATAACCTGTTTGAAAATGAAAAATGAAAAATTGAAAATGAAAAATAAACAATAAAAAATTAAAAATAAAAAATGAAAAATGAAAAGAAAAAATGAAAAATGAAAAATGAAAAATGAAAAATTAAAAATAAAAAATTAAAAATGAAGGATGAAAAATGAAAAACGAAAAATTCAAAATAAAAAATGAAAACTGAAGAATTAAAAATAAAAAAGGAAAAATGAAAAATAAAAAAATGAAAAATGAAATGTAAAAAATGGAAAATGAAAAATAAAAAATGAAAAATGAAAAATCAAAAATTAAAATGAAAAATAAAAAATGAAAAATGAAAACAAAAAAATGAAAAGCGAGAAATAAAAGTGCAAAATAAAAATGAGAAATGAAAAATGAAAAATGAAATAAAAATGAAAAATAAAAAATGAAAAATGGAAAAGAAAAAATTAAAAATGAAAAATAAAAATTGAAAAATTAAAAATAATAATGAAAAATAAAAAATGAAAAATGAGAAAAACAAATAAAACTGAAAAATAATAAATTAAAAATGAAAAAGAAAAAATGAAAAATAAAAAATGAAAAATTAAAAATAAAAAATTGAAAATAAAAAATGAAAAATAAAAAATGAAAGACGAAAAATAAAAATAAGAAAAATAAAAAAATTAAAAATGAAATATAAAAAATGAAAAATAAAAAATGAAATAAAAATAAAAAATTAAAAAGAAATATAAAAAATGAAAAAGAAATATAAAAAATGAAAACCGAAATATTAAAAATGAAAAATAAAAAATTGAAATAAAAAATTAAAAATATAAAAATGAAAAATGAAAAATGAAAAATAGAAAATAAAATATGAAAAATAAAAAATGAAAAATGAGAAATAATCTATGCCATAAAAACAAAGTTTTTATTAAAACCCTTTCTCTCTTAAAATTAATCTTTGGCCGCAACAAGCCTATGGACAAAGTTTCAGATCCATCGGATGAGGGGAAGTGGGGTTTTAATCTCTCCGCGACTGTGCGTCACCATGTCAAAGTTAATTTTTTTCAGAGCAAGTCTATCGACCAAGTTTTAGATCGATCGGATAAGGGAAAATGGGTTTTAAATCAATCCGTGACTGTGCATGACCATGCATGCGTGCGCGTGACTATAACGAAGTTGATCTTTCTTTACAGCAGGTATATCGACCAAGTTTCAGATCGGTCGGATGAGGGTAAATGACATTTAGATCACTCCGTGACTGAGAGTGACCATGCGTGACTGTGCGTGACTTAGTCAAAGTTAATCTTTTTTTCACAGCAAGTGTATGGACCAAGTTTCAGATCGATCAGATGAGAGGAAATGACATTTAGATCACTCCGTGACTGTGCGTGACCATGCGTGACTGCGCGTGACTAAGTCAGAGTTAATCTTTTTTTCACAGCAAGTGTATGGACCAAGCTTGAGATCGATCGGATGAGGGGAAATGACATTTATATCACTCCGTGACTGTGCGTGACTACCCCAAAATTAATCTATAGTCACGACAAGACTATGGGCCAAGTTTCAGATCAATTGGATAAGGGAGAATGTGGTTCACCCATGGCAGACAGACAGACAGAGAGTATGAAAGAATTTAAAAAATGAAAAATAAAAAAAAAAAATTAAAAATAAGATGAGAAAAAAGAAGAATAAAAAATGAAAAATTAAAAATAAAAACTGAAAAATAAAAAACGAAAAATTAAAATTAACCGGTTGAAATAATAAATGATAATAAATAACTTTATTTAAGCAGTGCCCCTGCAGTTGATTGCTATAAGTGATACATAGATGGCGCTTTCTGTTCGATTTTAAAACAGTGCCATAAAAAAAATCTTTAATTCCTAGATATTTACACATCTCCCCTGTGATCGGACTCACATGATTTTTTTTTATATATGTAAGTACATAGTTTGTATTTAAACGGGAAATTACTTCTTTAGTGACCTCTTTACCTTCCAAATCATTTTATATCAAAACAAAAAAAAAGAAGCAATAATAATAGAATGTGCTTGAAACTACAGAAATTTGTAATTCCTTTACAAAATGTTGCTAGCTAGTTTTTGAAAATATTTGAATTTTAAGCCAATTTCATTCATGTAATGCCTTAAAAACTGACTAAACAATAAATATTTCAGTCCTTAACAAAATGGAAATGAAAACAGACGTACTTGTTCAACCATCCTTCTCACTCACTTTACCAACTTTGAAGTTTACAAATATAACCTTTAGTCATAAACATTCATACATAAGATATAGTTTTAACATATACATACATATGTATATACAAAAAAAGATATATACATATGTTTGGATCTTTGTTTATGCAATTCTTAAAAAGTGTGAGTCGAGTGTTCGACAAGTGTATATGTACATTTGTCTACTCGTATAGGAAAGTACACGAGTATGATTGTACGCATGTACATCTGTGTTACTGTTTATTAATATTTTACATGTTGTTGTTAACTGTTTGTTGGTTCTAGTACTACCGTATATTCTGGTTGTTGTTATTTGTGTTGCATATTCCAAAGTCCATACATGTCACTTGCCCTTTTGGCAATTGTTACAGACAGTTGTTGGAACTTAAAGTGCCATAAAAATAGATTTATTTGTCTCCATTGTCGCGTGCAGTTCAGTAAATATGTTTTATTTTGTTGTTTTTTTTCCTTCTTCTAAAATTTTAACATCCATTACACTATGTTGAAAAAAAATATGGAAAATTTGCAAAGGAAAATTTGGGCAATTGTAAATATTTCACACCATTAAGAAACACTAACTCTGAAGCTTCTTTAGATATGATATGGGCTTGTAAGAAGCTACAATGGCTGCACTTTATTGTTATGTTATATAAATATCAAATTGATAGATTACTTTCTTAGCAGAGTGTGCTGGCCTGCATTCTGCATTTTATATAAAATTTAACATGATACACAGACGACCACTCGAATGTGTAAAAGTTAAATATTTTTCATAAAAATGACAAAATAATAAAAAATAAAGTGCTTTTAATGAGTCGTTTTTATTTTCTCCTTTTATATTTTATACAACATATTTGACCATATTCAGAAATTTCACAAACAGAATATCACTAAGATTTAAAAAAAAAAATTAAATAATAATAAAAAATATATTTAACTACCAAAGAACCTTGAATAAATTCTTTTGTTTTTTCTCAGGAATATATGTATTCATTGTTAGACAACGTTGTTGCCATGTTAAATTTCATCTTTAATGTCCTAAAATAAATGTTTTAGTTTCTTAATTTTACTTCTCATACTTAGCAAAAAGTTGCCATATAAATTCATTTTTAAAGAGAGGTTCATTTCTTATCTAAAAAAAAGTTTTAAAATATTTTTGTTGCTTTTTTTACCATTAAAAAAAATTCTTATTGTTTTCTTTCTTAATAAATACAATTTTTGGTAAATGATAAGCGACTCAATGAAGTTATGTTGTCGCTACAACAAAAATATTAATTGGCACTTATAGTATGTCTGGTTTTTGCAAAGTCAATTTTTGTCAGTTGTATAAAAATGATTTGAAATATATTGTTATTTGGAACACATAACAACATTTGACATCATAAATTAAACTTCCAATATGTTCGCATTTCTTTTAATTTTTTTTTAAATCAGTTTTTTAACGCTTCCGATAGCCAATGACTACATGTAACTTAAGAAAATTTTGATATGCTGATTTTTTTGTTCGGTAGGTGGGACTTTAGCCTTTTTGCTATAAAACATAAATATCGACGGATAATAAAAAAACTTATGGAGGGTTCAAAACACATTTTCATTTTTAGTTGAATTTTAGTACAAAAGTGAAGTGTTAAAAGGTTAAAAAAGGTTTTTTTATTAATACTTTTTAAAAATTTTGTAAGTTAAATTTTGGAACAAATTATAAATATTATAGATATGTAAAGTGTATTTGTGAAGAAAATCCTGCTTATTTCTTTGATTTAAGTAAATGATGAAATAGAATCACGTAATAAAATTATTAAAAATGTTCAACTAAATTAAACTTTACCCCACAAAAAGTTGGCCAAAAAATCCAAGGTCTGCCGGAAAACTGTTTTAAATGTTATTAAAAAGCTTCAAAAGAATTTGACCATTGCACAGAGGACCATTTCACGAGAAGGCGGTCAAAAATCCATAAATTTTGATTGGATTGGAGTTTTGATATTGTTTGGTAGGTGGGACTTTAGCCTTTAATTTTGCTATAAAACAGTTATGGAGGGTTTAAAAAACAATAGTATAGCCCAGCACTCGAAATTCGAGTGCAAATTCTAGGAAATATTATTTTTTCATTCAATTTTTGTCTTCCAATGTTTTTTTAATCTATACATACATATAAAAAATTTATGAATATTTAAATAAGCCTAAAGGTATGGTAATCAATCTTAGCAATTCACAATTCAACACAGAGCGTCTGATATATAATATATGTAAGTCATTCGCATTAACAGGGTGTAATGAATTATTATAAATATTTTATTTAATTTAATTTAATATATTTTTAACACAGTTTAAACATAAATTTTATCATTCTCAGCTTCTCCTCCATATGAACCATAACTATGCCAATTTTCACACTCCCCCGTGCCCGAATATTGCTTAAAAAGGGAACCTAAAATTTACCTTCACGTATTAATATATAGACATTTTTAGGTGAATTTTAGTACAAAAGATTAAAAAAGGTTTCTTTTTTTTATAATGTCTTATATTTTCAGTTAATTTTACAACTAATACTTTTTAAAAACTCTGGCCCCGTTAACTTTTTAGTCCTAATGTTCACAAGGGCCAAAGATTGGCTTTTTTTTCTGAAAGAGCCCGAGTTAAAATATAATTTATTGAGCAGCGCACGTAAAAGTTACCTGATATTGGTTCAAGATAGAGAAGTTTCAATGAAAAAGTGCTATGTTTTTACTTTAGTTAAAAATTTTTCTATTGTCTTTTTAAATATTTCTATATCAATTTTTATTGTAAATTTATAAAGTTCATAATTTTTTAAATCAAGAAATATTCTTAACTATATAAAAAAGAGTATAACTTATTGTTAGTGTACTGAAAAACTACTTTAAATCAAACAATTTTAGAAAATACTAGCAGATTCCAGCCCTGGAAATGCGAGCGCAAATTCTAAGAAATTTTATTTTTTTCATTAAATAAAGACCCTAAAAGTATGCTAATCAATTATAGCCAATTCACAAATCAACATAAAAAACAAACTCATTTTAATTACAAACACATTAACAAATTTAATAAAAACACACATAGCATATGTATAATTTTATGTATGTGTTAGTAGGTAGCAACTTAAAATGCAATTTACTCAAAATACAGGAAAAAATTTAAAAATCTGTAAATCTGCAAAACGGCTAAAAAGAAATACGTTTCAAATAATATACGTTTGGTCAAAATTGGGATAAAACGGTGGAACAAAACATCAGTCACAAGAAATCGCCTATTAATATTATAGATTTCTTCTAAAAAGCCTTGATTTTCATCTTCTAGAAGTTGTTCGTCTAATTCAATATAGGTAATTTCTATTTTTGTCGAATGTGGGACATATATGGATCTGAGAGGCACAACAAAATAGTGATAAGGTCTTCTTCATTAGTGCAACATCTGGACATATTTCTTGTGTTGTGCTCGTGAAAGAATCTGTAGTCTTTGTTATTTTTTTCTTGCGCATCTTCAGATAGATCTCCTATTGGTAGCATATTGTTTTGAATTATTTGTTCCCCATGGTACAACATTTTATTATTTGTGCATGGCATATATCTCTAATGCCTGGTTTTCACTATATCATATAAGCTGACAACAAACAATTGCCTCGACTGACATCTCGTAATTTTCTATTCATTACGTATTCATAACATCTTATAAACGAACAAAAAATCCGGCTGTCAAACACAAACAAATTGACAACATGTTGGCAATTTCATTTCAGATGTCAAATGTTGCCAGGGGTTGTAAATGACAAGACATTAAAACCCGTTTGCATACAACTGACAATAATTGACAACAATTGCCATTGAAAATGACATAATGAAAACCAGGCATAAGAGTGTTTTTCATTATAAAGTATAGCTGTTTTGTTGACGTACTCTCCAAATTTTTTTTTTGTTTTTATCGCTCTGCTGCATGCTAGAACTTGTAATATGATTTTGAATCGTCTTATTAATTCATGATCTACACCTGTGATAGATGCTGCAGTTTCTGGATCGGAAAAAAATCTCCTTGAAGTATTTCCATCATTTGAGTTTCCTTCTCCTTGTTTTGGTTGGTCGATGAAGAGGCCTAACTGTAGATATTTTTCTTGAATTTCTTTCTTTTGCTTTCTTTTTTCTTAATTTTCTTTGTTTTTCTCACTTTTCGCCTAATAGACCAAATTCCAAATCATAACTCAATTTAAGAATATGCTCCATAAAACGTATTCTAGCATGAAGAGGGTACATTCCAAATTCATAGGCTTCCTTAAAACTATTGTCTTGTAGTGGGGGTTGACTTAATTGACTTGATGTCTTTTGGCATATAATGCAGCTTGACGATGACTTTGTTTCGGTTAAAGCTTGCGCAACTTTTCCATCAATCAATGTGAGACAAACTTTAAAATTTACTTCAATGTCTTGGTCATAAAATTTAAATATTACTGGTTGAAGTTCTTTAATTTGATCTTTTATTTTATGACATCTTTGGTATCCTTTTTGAATGCAAATTTTATTGGTCTGCAATAATTTGTTGAATAAGGAATTTCGTTTTTCCATATATCAATTTCTGTTGCTCTGCTAGTTAACGGCTCTAAGCCGCTATTATCTTTTGTTAAGCGCAATTGAACGACAGATACCATAAATAAAATAGCATCTGATGAATTTATTTTACCCATTAATATAATTTAACAATTAAGCGCATTATGTCTCAACCCCTTTTTTATAAGTATATAACAACTCGTGACAACTCTACCGTTTCCTTTTTCTGTCAGTATAAAAAACAAATAAAATCACGAAAAAACACCGGTACGACCAACTTTTCATAACACACAGATGGACGGACGACTCAGAAAGTGATTTTGAGTCGATCCGTATAATAAAAGATGGGTAAGGTCCAATATTTTTGGTAGTTACAAACATCAAGGCAAACTCATTATACCCTAAACTTTTGTATTAATAAATTTTGCACAAAATATCTGATCTTGGGTTGTGGTGTATATGGTCAGAAACTGGCGGGTATACAATTGGGTATAGGACTGTAGGGGAGGATTCGGAGTACAGAGGAGTGCAAGATTTTTTTTGAAGGCTTTTGATGGGCAGGAGTTATGCTCTATTAAGTGGGAGATTTTCGGGTAATTTGGACCTTTTTAAAAAATTTTTTTCTTGTATTTTCTAAACGACTCAGTGACTTTACATTTCTTATTTTTAAGAAAAATTTATTTTACAAAATATACAAATAAAAATTATTTTTTAAAAAAATGCACTCTCTTAAGAAATAGTACTTTTTTAAGAAAGGGTACTTTTTTAAAAAAAGGTACATTTTATGAAAACATGGTTTTTTAAAACAAAATAACTTGTTTAAGATACTTTTTAGAGAAAAGGCAGTTTTAAAAGAAAAGGTATTTTTTTTTAAAGAAAATTTCCTTTTTTTTTTTTTAAGAAAAGCAAATATTTTCAGAAAATTTACTTAAAAAAAAAAACATTAAAAACAAATTCTTATTTATGAAAATGTTTTTTTTTAAAGAAATAAACTTTCTTAGAAAAGGTACAAAAAGGCACTTTATTAAGAAAAGGTTCCTTTTTAAGAAAGGACTTTTTTTTTTACAAAAAAAAAGTACTTTTTTTTAGAAAAGTTACTTTTTCAAAACAAGATAATTTGTTAAGGTAATTTTTAAAGAAAAGGTAGTTTTCAAAGAAATTCTACTTTTTAAAGATATTTTTTAAAGAAAATTTAATTTTTTGAAGAAAAGCTAATTTTTCAGAAAATTTATTAAAAAAATACTCAAAAAAAAAATAATTTTTTATGAATTTTTTTTTGTTTTTTTTAAGAAATTCACTTTTTTTATAAAAGATTCTTTTCTTAAAAAAGGTAATTTTTTATTAAAAGGTACTTTTTTAGAAAATGTACTTTTTTAAGTAAACTAGTTTTTTTTTTATAGAAAAGTTACTTTTTTCAGAATATATTCATTTTTCAAAAATGTACTTTTTAAAGAAACTGTACTTTTTAAGAAAAGGTAGTATTTTAAGAAAAGGTGCTTTTGTAAGAAAAATTAGTTTGTTAAGAGGTACCTTTTTTGGGAAAAGGAATTTTATGAAGAAAAGGTAAATTTTTAAGAAAAAGTGATTTCTTGACAAAGGGCGCCTATTCGAGAAAAGGTACTTTTTTAAGAAAAGGTTTTTTAAAAGAAAAATTACTTTTTTAAGGGAAAGGTACTTTTTATTGGAGAAAGGGTCTTTTTTGAGAAAGGCACTTCCTTAAGAGAATGTGTTTTTTGAAAAAATTAACTTATTTATGAAAACGCAATCTTTTAAGGAAAGGTACTTTTGTAGAAAATTTATTTTTTTTTAACTAAATGAACTTTATTAAGAAACTTTTTTTTTATAAAATAGTGCCTTTTTAAGAAAGACTGCTTTTTGAAGAAAAAGTGATTTTTCAAGAAAAGGTACTTATTAACGAAGCTTTTTTTTTTAAAGGAAATGTATTTTTTAAAGCAATTTTATCTTTTTCAGAAAAAGTAATTTTTCAAGGAATGCTATTTATATGAAAACGTACTTTTAAAATTGAAGGAGGTTCTTTTGAAAAAAAAGTGAACTTTTTTGAGAAATGGAATTTTTTTTAAAGAAATGTACTTTTTAGAGGGAGGGTCTGTTTTTAAGAAAAGTACTTTTTTAAGAATATCTACTTTTTTGTAAGTAAACGTACATTTTTAAGTAAGGGTACTTTTACGAAAGATACTTTTTTAAGAAAATTTACTTTATCAAGGAAAGATGTGATTTTATGGAAAGGAACTTTTTAAAGAAAAAGGAACTTTTTTGAGAAATTTAACTTTTTAAGTACAAATATTTTTTTCACAGAGGTATTTTTAAGAAGGTACTTTTTTAAGAAAAGGTAATTTTTTAAACAAAAATGCTATATTAAGAAAAGTTTAGAAAAGGTACTTTTTTAAGAAAATATACTTCTTTAAGAAAACGCGTTTTTTTTTCTTTGAAAAGGTTTGTTTTGAAAAAGCGACTTTTTTGAAAAAAGTTACTGTCTTTGAAACATGTACTGTTTTTGAAAAATGTATTTTAAAAAAGATAATTTTTTAAGAAAATGTATTTTTTTTTTGTTTTTTTGGAATAAGAACTTTTTAAGAAAATTTACTTTTTGGGGATAAATTTTTTAACAAAAAGGTAGTTTTTTTTTTGGAGTGGAGTGATTTTTCCTCAAGAAGATATTAAATTGTATAAAAATATTAAGTTTTGGGGTTTTGGGCAAGTTCTTGAATAGGAAAATTATCGAAAAATACCGCGCTACTTTTCTTTTGCTTTCACTCTAATATAAATTTCAATTATTATTTATTTGTTAAGCAGCACTTGTGCTTAATTGACCATATTTGTGGACAAAAATATTATTTTTTTTTTATTTCAATGATTTGTGGTAGTATCTGCTGATAATGGCTTTTGGATTTATGGTTACGCCATTCATACATATGCCATTTGCAGATGTGTGCATGTAAAACACTCATGGAAAAATTTAATAATGCTCTTGGATTTAAATTAGAATCTAGATTTCAGTTTTGAAATCTAATTTTTCAAATGAGTTTTCCAATATTATTTAATATGATAACTTTTTATATTAAACTTTTATACCCTCGTATTTCTATGAGTGACTGTGCCGCATTCATATGGTAAATAATTTTATGGTAAAATATAATTTGATACTCAACACTCTCTGTCGAATGAAAATCATTATAACGCATAAAGAATGAAATAAATTGACAACAAATAACCATGAAATGTGCTGAGTTACTTATTTGATAATTATATTTTAAAATATTTATATTAATTATCAATCACCATGCTATTTATATATAAATGTAATATTATTAAAGGATAAAACGAATTTTATGGCAGATAGTTTTACTTTGAAAACGTTGAAATGTTATAAGATCAGACAAATTTACAAAATTTTTTAAGTAATTTTTATTACTTGTAGTTTGGTACTGAAACCAGAAAGTTAAAAATTAGAAAGAAAATAAAATTAAAAATGCAATAAAAATTGATATTGTTAAGAAATTTTTTTTTCTTAAAAAATTTATATCGTGGTAATTTTTTCAGGTTTCTGCTGAAATTTAATAATAATAACTAGCAGATTCCAGCGCTCGAAATTCGGGTGCAATTTCTAGCAACTTTGTTTTTCAACTTAGCCAATTCACAAACCAACACAAACTCATTAGCAAACACATTTAATAAACACACATATACCATATGTGTAATTTTATGTCAGATAGTTTTACTGTGAAAATGTTGAAAAGTTATAAGATCAGACAAATTTACTAAATTTTTTAAGTAATTTTTATTACTTGTAGTTTGGTACTGAAACCAGAAAGTTAAAAATTAGAAAGAAAATAAAATTAAAAATTCAATTAAAATTGATATTGTTAAATTTTTTTTTTCTTAAAAAATTTATATCTTGGTAATTTTTTGAGGTTTCTGCTCAAATTTAATAATAATAACTAGCAGATTCCAGCGCTCGAAATTCGGGTGCAATTTCTAGGCAACTTTATTTTTCAACTTAGCCAATTCACAAACCAACACTATTTTGGTTTAGTACTATTGCGAATGAAGAAAACAAAGTCATTAACAAACACATTTAATAAACACAGACATAGCATATGTGTAATTTTATGTATGTGTTAGTAGCACCTTAAGTACAATTTACTCAAAATTAAGAAAAAAAAAAAAAAAATAAAAAATCTGTAAATCTGCAAAACGGCTAAAAAGAAATACCTTTCAAATAATATACGTTTGGTCAACATCGGGATAAAATGGTAGCACAAAACATCGGTCACAAGAAATCGCCTAGCCTATTAATGTTATTGATAACAAAGAAAAAAAATTTTAATTAAAAAATAAAGAAAATAGAAAAACTGAAAGACATTTTTTTTTATAAAAATATGAACTTTTTAAGCAATTGTACTTTTTAGGAAAATGAATTTTTTAGGTACTTTTTCAGGAAATTGTACTTTTTAAAAAGGTCCTTTTTTGAAGAAGATACTTTTTTAAAAAGGGTACTTCTTAGAAAAGGGATTTTTTTTGAGAAGATGTACTTTTTGAAGAAAATTAACCTTTTAAGAAAAGGCCCTTTTAAAAAAAATTATAGTTTATTAAAAAAAGCAAAGAAAAAGCACTTTTTTTTTTTTTAGAAAAAAGGCTTCTTACTTAAAAAAGATACTTTCTGAATAAAAAGTACTTTTTCAAGAAAATTTTCTTAAAAAAAGGGACTTTTTTTTAGAATAGCTAATATTTTCAGAAAATTTAGTTTTTAAAACAAGATAATTTTTTAAGAAAAGGTACTTTTTAAAGAAAACGTTTTTTTGAAAAGTTTCTTTTTAAGGATAAATACCTTTTTAAGAAAAGATTCTTTTTTATCAAGAGAAAGTTTTTATGAAAATGAGCTTTTTAAGAAAATATAGTTTTTTTTAGAAGTAATTTAAAAAAATTTACTTTTGCAAGAAATGGTACTTCTTTGGGAAAATCAACTTTTTTAAGTAAAAATATTTTTGAGAAAAGGTGCTTTTGTAGCAAAAGGTACTTTTTTGTAAACAACAACTTTTTTAAGAAAACATATTTTTCTAAACAAAAATATCGTCTTTAAAAAAGGTGCTTTTTGAGAAAAGGTGTTTTTTTTTTAAAAAAGGTGATTTTTTAAGAAAAGGTACTTTTGTAGGAAAAGGTACTTTTTTTTTGCAAAAAGCAACTTTTTTAAGAAAACTTTTTTTCTAACCCAAAATACTCTCTTTAAAAAAGGTGCTTTTTGAGAAATGGTTGTTTTTTTTTTGAGAAAAAGTTTTTTTTTATAGAAAATGTACTTTTTAAGAAAACATAAATTTTTTTAACAAAGGGTGCTTTTTCGGATAAGGTACTTATTTTCTTAAGAAAATCTACTTTTTTAAGTAAATTTACCTTTTCAAGAAAATCTACTTTTTTAAGAAAATCTATCCTTTCAAGAAAAGGTACTTTTCTACGACATGGTACTTTTTTGAGAGAAGGAATTTTTTAAGAAAATGTACTTTTTAAGAAAATTTTGTTTTTAAGAAAAGGTATATTTTTAGGAAAAGCTACTGCTTTAAGAAATTGTACTTTTTCCAGAAATTGTACTTTTTTAAGACAGGCAACTTTGAAGAGAATGTACTTTTATAAAAAGGTAAATTTTTAAAAAAGTAAGAAATTGTAGTCGGTTTAGACCGACCATACGATACCCGATACCATGGTCGGTCCACTTAATTCGATACAGAAAATAAGCCTAAACCAAATTTGAGTGGCATTATTATTATTTTTTTTTTGCTGCAGATGTGAAAATGTTCATACCGGCTGCTATATTTATATAAGGACTAGATCGAAACATGGACCGATACTGACCATATTTGGTAAAGTCACTTTATAAAATATATGTAAACCAAATTTGAGAAAAATCTGTGCAATATTTTTGTTTTTTGATAGATTTGAGTGAAGATCGGGAAGCAGCTCTATATGGGGCCTATGACTAAGAATTGTTCTATTGGACAATTTTTGGACTACTGATTAATGGATATAGTAAACACATTGACAATTTGTATTTTATGACAATTCATGTCGATTTCATAGGGGTCATTTGTGTGGGGACTAGGTCTGAAAATGGATCGAATTTCACCACTTTAAATAGTGTTCATGCTATGGCCGAGAAAAGCTTATATACCAAATTTCATCAAAATATATTCATATTAGTGATACTGAGTGATTCTGAGTCGATCGGTATAATAAAAGATGGGTCTAAGTCGAATATTTTTGGTAGTTACAAACAGCAGCACAAAGTTATTATACCCAAAACACATAGTGGTATAGGGTACAAAAAATATACTCCTGTAATAAAATGTACTTTTTAAGAAATGTTACTTTTATAAGAAAATTTATTTTTGAAGAAAATGTATTTTATTAAAAAAATTTTACTGGTTTAAAAAAAGATACGTTTAATAAAAAGAGATTACTTTTTTAGAAAAGTACTTTTTTTTTTTTAATAAAAGGTACTTTTTTAAGAAAGGGTCTTTTTTGGAGAAAAGGTATTTTCTTAAGAAAAGGTACTTTCTTAAGAAAAAATACTTTTTTAATAATAGGTACTTTCCAATAAAAGGTACTTTTCAATAAAAGGTACTTTTTTAAGAAAAGGTACTTTTTAAAGAAATGGTACTTTGTTAAGAAAAGCCAAATTTTTCAGAAAATTTTAATTTTTAAAACATGATAATTTTTTAAGAAAAGAACCTCTTTAAAGAAAATGCAGTTCTTAAGAAAATTTACTTTTTTAAGAAAATGTACTTTTTTTAGAATAAGGATAACTCCTTTTTAAGAAGGACGTTTTTTTTTAACAAAATGCACTTGTTTAAGAAAAGATGCTTTTTAAGAAAATGCACTTTTTTTTACCAAAAGGCATTTTTTTAAGGAGAGATAATGTTTTAAGATAAAGCAATTTAAAAAAAATATACTTTTTAAGAAAAGGTAGTTTTTTTGTGAAAAGCTAAATTTTTAAGAAAAAATATATTCCTTTAAATAAAAAAGGTCCTCTTTTAAAAAGGTACTTTTTAAAGGTACTTTTAAGAAAAAATTGCTTTTTTAAGAAGATGTACTTTTTTAAGAAAAGGTACGTTTTCAAGAAAATTTACTTTTTTAATAAAGGTACTTATTTTCTTAACAAAATTTACTTTTTCAAGAAAATCCACCTTTTCAATCTACCCTTTTAAGGGTAGCCACTTTTTTTAAGAAAAGGTTTTTTAAGTACTTTTTTTTAAGAAAAGGATCTCTGTTAACAAAAAAGTTTAATTTTTAGGAAAAGTTAGTCCTTTCAGAAAAGGTATTTTTGAAGGTGGGGTACTTTTTAAAAAAGTTACTTTTTTAAGAAAAGGTACATTTGTAAGGAAAGTGACTCCTTTAATGAAAGGTACTTTTTAAGAAAACCTACTTTTTTAGAGAAAATACATTTCTGTAAGAAAAGGCTTTTTTAAGAAATGGTATTTTTAAGAAAATTTACTTTTTAACAAAAGGTAATTTTTTTTAAAGAAAGTTACACTTTTAAAAAACGTTGCTCCTTTAAGAAAAGTTACTTTATAATGAAATATTCTTTTTAGGAACGTTTTTTTTTAAAGAAATTGTCCTTTTTCAAGAAAAGATATTAAAAAAAATTTTTTTCAAGAAGTGTTTTTTTTAGTAAAGATGCTTTTTTAAGGAGAAATACTGTTTTAATTTTTTTTTTTTTTAAAGAGGAAGTTTTTTTTTCAGAAAATGTGCTTTTACAGAAAATTTTATTTTTTAAGAAAATATACTTGTCTTGTGAAAGGCTACTTTTTTAAGAAAAGATATTTTATTTAGTAATAATTTTTTTAAAAAAGATAATTTTTGAGAAAAGGGGTTTTTTTTAGAAACAGTGTTTTTTTAAGAAAAAGTACATTTTCTAAGAAAAGTTACTCCTTTAAGAAAATGTATTTTTAAGAAAAGTTACTTTTTAGAGCAAATATACCTGTATAAGGAAAGGTTCTTTTTTAAGAAATGGTACTTTTTTTAAAAAAATGTACTTTTTATGAAAAGTTTTTAAGAAAAGGTACTTTTTACTAAAATATACGTTTTTTTTTTCAGAAAATGTGATTTTTAAGAAATTGTCCCTTTTTAAGAAAAAATTATTTTTAAGAAAAAATTATTTTTAAAAAAAAATTATTTTTTAAGCAAATTTACTTTTTAAAGAAGAGGTAGTTTTTTTTTAGAAAAATAGGAACTTTTTTTTTAAAAAAAAAAGGTACTTCTAGTTTTTGTT
The DNA here is from genome assembly GCA_963682025.1 of Cordilura impudica. Classification (NCBI taxonomy): domain Eukaryota; kingdom Metazoa; phylum Arthropoda; class Insecta; order Diptera; family Scathophagidae; genus Cordilura; species Cordilura impudica. The sequence continues at coordinate 21,178,332 of OY821521.1, read as the reverse complement.
AAGAAAATTAATTTTTAGTTTTTAAAATATTTAAGTTTTACAATCAAAGATTTATTTCACCTTCAATGTTTTTTTTAATTTTTTACTTCTGATAATTTTTTCTCCTCTGAAGATTTTTTGATCACATAAGATTTTTTTCACCCCATAACTGATTCTGTATTTTATTGAAGCAATTTCATTTTACTTGGAAATATTTTTTTTTTAAGTTAAGTTATATAAAATAATATTTTTTAAAATAAGAATTGAACGTATCGAAAATAAAACTATAATTACACTTTTATGATCATGACCATTAAAAAGTTTACATGCAAAAGTGTAATCAACTGTTTTATGTTTTACTATACTTCGTACATCATACCATGCTAATGCTAAAATAATTTTTTTGGGAAACGCACTATTATTTATTTTTTTTTCATAATTATTTTTCAGTGTTCTCCATTTCGATATCAGGTCAAACGTCTAATTATAAACATTTCAACAATGATGAAAAATTTTCACAATTAAAATTCAATTATTATACAATTTGTTTGTTTTTTCTCCTCTTACACTTTTCGTAGATTTTTTTTTTTTTGTAATCATTAATAGAAGGCAAGAACAACAAAAATAAAATAGTTTTTAATTTTTTCTAGTAGCTTTCAACAACTTTTTTTGATATTTATATAAAATATTCAATTGATTTGTAGACAAAGACAGACGACATACAGCCATTATATTTATTCTCAATTCATTTGCTTTCAATATTAATTTTCATATGTATATGAATTCAAATGAAATGCCGCATGTTGTTTTCTTTGTTCTGGCCAATAATGTGGCTGCAGTGTTGCTACAGTATTTGAATGTGATTTTAATTTTTTTTTTTTCTAACTAAAGTTGAAATATAAATGGGATTTTTATTAAACATACGAGTACCGATGAAAAACTATGGGACATTGAAACATGAACATTGTTTTAATTGATATGTTAGACAATTGGACGCATAATAGTAATTGTTTATTAATTATGAATGATGACTTTTTGTAGTCACATGAATAATAAAAAAAAAAAATATTTTAAACAACTTTTTATTTATAGAGAAAAAGAATGAAAAAAAAAATTATATTATTTAAAGCGCGGTATTTGTGAAGAAAATATAAAATATCTTGCATAACATAAAATAAAATAATTTCATTTTACCATATCATATATCATATCATATCATATCATATCATATCATATTATATCATATCATATCATATCATATCATATCATATCATATCATATCATATCATATCATATCATATCATATCATATCATATCATATCATATCATATCATATCATATATAGTTGAACTTAATACCCTTTTTCGAAACCCATTTTATAGAGTATCGTATTTTCGATCTTGGCCGACTGAATATAACATTCTTATTGTGTTTTTTTTTTAAATTTAATTTAATTGCATATTGTATTTTAAAATTTTCCTTTTCAGAACTCTGTCTATCACATATTGACATCACATTAAACTGCTAATACAATAGTTTAAGTTTTTATAAAACTGAAATGAAAACGAATTTTGCGTGTTCCATTTAAATTCTTTTATCATCCTTTATTTTTTTGTTTATTTAAATTCTTTCTATGAAAACGACACACAGGTGTTACTACACTTAATGTAATAGCATGAATGGGATAACACCAAGCAGAATTAAATACATACACATTTACATAGAATACCGAGAAACAATCTATACAAACACACATCCTTACGTGCATCGAATAATCACACATATGAAATTACACAGAAATTTCCGAAAACACATGTACTTATTTTTGGCTACAGACATATGAAGGTGTACACACGAAAGTATCATAAAACAAAAAACATAGTTGTATGTAGGAATGGAATGTGGGTATACTGGATGAAAATTACATAAAAGCACCTTGTTTAAATATTGAGTTTTTTAGAAACCATAATAGTTTTAGACAGTTTTTGATATCGATAAGAAAAACTAGTTTTAAAAAGAAAATATACTTTTTTTGTTGAAAAGGGTTTTTTTAAGAATCGCTCTTTTTAGAAAAAATTTCTTCTTTAAGAAAAATTATATTCTAACAAAATTTACTTCTTTTTTTTGGAAAAAAAAGGGTATATTTAATAAGAGGTACTTTGCTAAGAAACTATACTTATTAAGGAATTGTACCTTTTTTACTTTTTTTTAGAAAGGCTACATCTAAGAAAGATACTTTCATAAGATGAGGTACTTGTTCAAGAAAATATATTTATTTAAATAAATGGTATTCTTTTCGGAAAACATGTTTTATAAGAAAAGGTACTTTTTTAAGAAATGGTACTTTTTAAGAAAAGGTCCATTTTAAAAAGCTATTTTTTTAAGAAACAATATATTTTTTTTTTAATAAAAGGTACGTTTTGAGAAAGACAATTTTCTAAGAAAAGGCACATATATCTCAAAGATATACACTGTCGAGGAAATTATTTTTTTTTACGGAAATGCACTTAAAAAAACTACTTTTTCGAGAAAAGTTAATTTGTAATGAAAAGATGCTTTTTAAAGAAGATGTACTTTTAAAAGAACACCTACTTTGTAACAAATTAAAAAAAAAATAAATAAAAATTAAAATTTACTTTTTTATGAAAATACAGTTTTTTTTTATAGGAAAGGTACTTTTTTGTAAGAAAATATGCCTTTCTTGGGTACAAAAAGGAACTTTTTTTACTTTTTCAAGATAGGGCACTTCTTAAGAAAGGTACTTTTTTTTAGGAAATGACACTCTTTTAAGAAAATTTTTATGAAAAGGAACTTTTTAAGAAAATTTACTTTTCAAAGAAAATTTACTTTTTTAAGAAAATGAACACAAGCTCTTTTTAAGAATTTATGAAAGAATGCTTTTTTACGAAAATGAACTTTTTTGAGAAAATATACTTTTTTTAAAGGAACGGTTCTTTTTTAAGAAAATATATATTTTTAAGAAAATGTACTCTTTTAAAAAAAAGTATTTTATTAAACAAAAGTAATTTTTTAAGATAGGAAAAAGTACTTTTTTAAGAAATGGTACTGTTTTAAGAAAAGTTATTTTTTTAAACAAAAGTAATTTTTGAAGGTAAGGTATTTTCTTAAGAAAAAATACTTTTGTAAGAAATTAATCTTTTTTAAAAAGTTACTTTTTAAGAAGGTTACTTTTTATGAAAATGCACTTTTTTAAGAAATTATACCTTTTTAAGAAAGTTTACTTTTCTTAAGAAGGGGTTCTTTTTTGTGAAATGTACTTTCTTAAGAAACGGTAAATTTTTATGAAAATATATTTTTTTAAGAATAGGTACTTTTTACTTTCTTAAAAAAGTATAAAAAATTTACTTTTTTGGATGAAATGTTATTTTTAAGAAAATGTACTTTTCAAAGAATAAAATTTCTTTTAAGAAATGTACTTTTTTAGGAAAATGCACTTTTTTAAGAAAATATACTTTTTTAAGAAAAGATACTTTTTTCGGAAAGTTTTCTTTTTTAGGTTATTTTTTATGAACAGGTTCTTTCTTAAGAAAAGGTACGCTCTTTGTGAAAATATACTTTTTTTAAGAAAACGTACTTTTTTTTGGATAAAATGCTTTTTTAAGGAAATTTACTTGTTTAAGAAAATGTACTTTTTTTATGAACAGGTGCGTTTCAAAAAAAGACACTTTTTTTTAATATTGTGTAAAATTCTTTGGATAAAATGCTATTTTTATTTTTAAAATGCTGTTTTTGTTAAAATGTACATTTTTAATAAAATGATTTTTTTTTGATAAAGAGTTATTTCCAAAAAAAGGTACTTTTTAGCAAAGGCACTTTTTTAGTAAAAGTTACTTCATTTACGAACGGGTAATTTTTCAAGAAAATGTGCTTTTTAAGGAAATAAACTTTTCTAAGTTAAGGTACTCTTTTAAGGAAGAGTCTTATTTTTCTTAAAAGAGATTTTATTAGGAAGGGTGTTTTTTTAAGTACTTTTTTGCGATAATAAATTTTTTAGAAAAGGTAGTTCTTTTAAGAATGGGACTATTTTAAGAAAAGGTCCTTTTTGAAGAAAAATCAATAAAAATCTATTTTTGAGAAAAGAAAAGGAATTTGTTTTTGACAATTTTAATTTTTTTAAAAATTTAAAAAAAAAAACTTTTAAAAAAATAAAATGTACTTTTTGAAAAAAGGTAAATTTTAAAAGAAAATTTACTTTTTCAGGAAATGGTTCTTTTTAAGCAAATGTACTTTTTAAAGGAAATGTATTTCTTAAAGAAGAAATATTTCATTAAGAAAATGTACTTTTTAAAGCTAAAGTACCTTTTAAGAAAAAGTTCTTTTTGTGGATAAAAAGCAAATTAAAAGAAAATATTCTTTTTTTTCTTACTAAAATTTACTTTTTAGTTTTCTTTTTTTATAAAAGTCTATGTTTAAGAAAATGTACTTTTTAAGGAAAGGAAATTTTGTAAGAAAAGGTACTTTTTTTTTTAAGAAAAGGTAACGTTTTAAGAAAAGGTTTTTTTTTAAAGAAAAGATATTTCATTAAACAAAAGTAAATTTTATGATTAGGTATTTTCTTAAGAAAAAGTAGTGTTTTAAGAAATGGTACTTTTTAAAAAAGGCACTTTTTAAGAAAGGTACTTTTTAAGAAAATACACTTTTTTAAGAAAATATACTTCTTTAAGAAAGGATACTTTTTTAAGAGAAGATACTTTTTAAGAAAGTTTACTTTTTTAAGAAAAGGTGCTTTCTTAAGAAAAGGTAAATTTTTATGAAAACATACTTTTTTTAAAAAAGTATGGAAAAGGTACTGTATGAAAATGTACTTTCTTAAGAAAATTTACATTTTTATGAAAATATACTTTTTTAAGAATAGGTACTTTTTACTTTCTGAAAAAAGTAGAGAAAAGGTATTTTGTTTGGATAAAATGCTATTTTTAAGAAAATTTACATGTTTAAGAAAATGTAATTTTTAAAGAAAATGTACATTTTTACTTATTAAAGATCTTTTTTTAAAGAAATTTACTTTTTGAAGAGAATTTACTTTTTAAAGAAAATATACTTTTTTAAGAACAGATGCTTTTTTTCGGAAAGTCTCGTTTTTAGGTTATTTTTTATGAACAGGTTCTTTCTTAAGAAAAGGTACTTTTTATACCCTATACCACTATGTGGTTTGGGTATAATGACTTTGTACTGCTGTTTGTAACTACCAAAAATATTTGACCTAGACCCATCTTTAATTATACCGATCGAATCAGAATCACTATCTGATTCGATTTAACGATGTCCGTCCGTCCGTCTGTGTGTCCATGTAAAGCTTGTAATCAAACTGCAGGTCGCAAATATGAATATATTTTGATGAAATTTGGTTGTAAGCTTCTATCGGCCATAGGATGAACGCTATTGAAATTGGTGAGAATCGGTCCATGTTCAGACCTAGCCCCCATACAAATGACCCCTATGAAATCGACTTAAATTGCCATAAGATTCAAATTATCATATGAATCTTAGTCAAATTGGGTTTGTATGTGTTTATTACATCCACTAATCAGTAGTCCAAAAATGATCCCTATGGGACAAGTCTTAGTCATAGGCCAAATATAGAGCTGCTTCCCGATCTTCACTTAAATCTATCAAAAAACAAAAATATTGCACTGATTCTTCTCAACTTTTGTTTGTATATATTTTTGCAAAATACAAGAGACCTTACCAAACATGGTCAGGATCGGTCCATTTTTGGGCCTAGTCCCCATATAGATATAGCATCCGATATGAACTTTTTCATATCTGCAGCCAAAAAAATTAATAAAAATCCCACTCAAATTTGGTTTATGCTTATTTTTTATGTCCAGTTATTAGGACCTATAGGGTACGGTCTCTACACGCATGGTATAGGGTATCCTATAGTCGGTCTAGACCGACTATAATTTTCTTACTTGTTTATGAAAATATACTTTTTTGGATACAAGGCTATTTTTAATAAAATTTACATGTTTAAGAAAATGTACTTTTTTTAAGAACAGGCGCTTTTTAAAGAAAAGGTACTATTTTTTTAAATAAAATATACTTTTTAAAGAAAAGGTGCTTTGGATAAAAGACAATTTTTAAGAAAATTTCCTTTTTATTTTTATTAAAATGTACTTTTTTAATAAAATGTATAGTTTTGGTAAATAGCTATTTCTAAGAAGAGTTATTTCTTAAGGAAGAGTTTTGTTTTTCTTAAAAGAAATTTTGTTTGGAAGGGTGCTTTAAAACAAATACTTTTTTGAGAAAATATATTTTTAGGAAAAGGTACTTCTTTTAAGATGTTCTTTTTTGAAATATATCAATAAAAATCAATTTTTAAGAAAAGAAAATAAATTTTTTTAAGAAAATTTAAATTTACCAAAAAAGGTACTATTTCTAAAAAAATTAATCCACTAATAAAATGTACTTTTTTAAAAAAGGTAAATTTTGAAGAAAATTTACTTTTTCAAGAAATGGTTCTTTTTAAGTAAATGTACTTTTTAAAGAAAATGTACTTTTTAAAGAAAAGATACTTCACTAAGATTTACTTTTTAAAGAAAAAGTACTTTTTTAAGGAAAGATTATTTTTGTGGATGAAAAGCTATTTTTAAGAAAATATACTTTTTTTTACTAAAACTTACCTATTAGTTTTTTTTTTTGATAAGTCTATGTCTATGTACTTTTTAGGGAAAGGTACTTTTTAAGAAGATGTACCTTTTAAAGAAAATATACTTTTTTAAGAAAATATACTTTTATGAAAAAAGATACTTTTTAAGAAAGTTTACTTTTTTTTGAAAAAGCGTTCTTTTTTATGAAAAGGTGCTTTTCTAAGAAAAGGTAAATTTTTATGAAAATATATTTTTTAAGAATAGGTACTTTTTATTTTCTTAAAAAAGTGTAGAAAAGGTACTTTTTGGATAAAATGCTGTTTTTAAGAAAATTCAAATTCTTAAGAAAATGTACTTTTTAAAGAAAATGTACATTTTTACTTTTTAAAGATATATAATTTTTGAAGAAAATTTACATTTCTAAGAAAAGGTGCTTCTTTGGATAAAAAGCTATTTTAAAGAAAATTTCCTTTTTTTATATTAAAATGTACTTTTTTAATAAAATGTATTTTTTATATATAAAGGGTTATTTCTAAAAAGTGGGAGGTTTTTTAGGAAAGGCACTTTTTAATAAAAGGTACTTTTTTAAGAACAGGTAATTTTTTAACAAAATATTTGCTTTTTTAAGGAAATATACTTTTCTAAGTTAAGGTACTTTTTAAAGAAGAGCTTTTTTTTTAAAGGAAAAGACACTTTTTTAAGAACGGATATTTTTTAAGAGAATGTGCTTTTTAAGGATATGTGCCTTTCTAAAAAAGGTACTCTTTTAAGGAAGAGTTTTATTTTTCTTAAATGGAATTTTGTTAAGAAGGGTGCTTTTTTTAAAAAAAGTACTTTTTCGAAAAAATATTTTTTTTAAGAATGGTACTATTTTAAAAAAAAATTTTTTGAAAAAATCACCTTTTGATGAAAAGAAAATCAGTTTTTTTAGGAATTTAAATTTTTTAAAAAATGTACAATTTTTAAGAAAATTTCTATTTTATTAAAATGTATTTTTTAAAAAAGGTAAATTTTGAAGAAAATTTGCTTTTTAAAGAAAGGGTACTATTTAAGCAAATCTACTTTTTAAAGAAAAGGTATTTCTTAAAGAAAAATTACTTCATTAAGAAAATGTACTTTTTAAAGAAAAATTCTTTTTGAAGGAAAGATTATTTTTGTGGATGAAAAGCTATTTTTAAGAAAATATACTTCTTTTCTAACTAAAATTTACTTTTTAGTTTTTTTTTTTTTTTTTGGATAAAATTCTATATTTAAGAAAAACGTACTTTTTAAGGAAAGGCAATTTTGTAAGAGAAGGTACGTTTTTTAAAGAAAAGTCACCGTTTTAAGAAAGGTTTTTTTTTTTTAAAGAAAAGGTATTTTATTAAACAAAAGTAACTTATAAGATAAAGTATTTTGTTGAGAAAAAGTACTTTTGTAATAAATGGTACTTTTTAAGAAATGCACTTTTTAAAAAAAATTACTTTTTTAAGAAAATATACTTTTTTAAGATAAGATACTTTTTTAAGAAAAGATACATTTTAAGAAAGTTTACTTTTTTAAAAAAAGGGTTATTTTTTATGAAAAGAAGCTTTCTTAAGAAAAGGTAAATTTTTATGAAAACATACTTTTTTAAGAGTAGGTACTTTTTACTTTCTTAAAAAAGTATAGAAAAGGTACTTTATGAAAAGGTACTTTCTTAAGAAAAGGTACATTTTTATGAAAATATACTTTTTTAAGAACAGGTACTTTTTGTTTTCTTAAAAAAAGTGTAGAAATGTACTTTTTTACTTTTTAAAGATATATACTTTTTCAAGAAAATTTACATTTCTAAGAAAAGGTGCTTCTTTGGATAAAAGGCTATTTTTAAGAAAATTTCCTTTTTTTTTATTAAAATGTACTTTTTTAATAAAATGTATTTTTTTTTTTTTTTTTTTGATAAAGGGTTATTTCTAAGAACAGGTTTTTTAGGAAAGGCACTTTTTAATAAAACGAACTTTTTGAGGAACAGCTAATTTTTTAAAACAATATTTGCTTTTTTAAGGAAATATACTTTTCTAAGTTAATGTACTCTTTTAACGAAGAGTACTTTGCCTTAAAAGGAATTTTATTAGAAAGGCACATTTTAAAAAATTAACTTTTTTGAGAAAATATATTTTTTAATAAAAGGTACTTTTTTAAGAACGGGTAATTTTTTAAGAAAATGTGCTTTTTAAGGAAATGTACTTCTCTAAGTAAAGGTACTCTATTAAGGAAGAGTTTTATTTTTCTTAAAAGGGATTTTATTAGGAAGGGCGTTTATTTTCAAAGTACTTCTTTGCGAAAATAAATTTTTGAAGAAAAGGTAGTTATTTTAAGAATGGTACTATTTTAAGAAAAGGTGCTTTTTTAAGATGTTCCTTTTGGAAGAAAAATCACTAAAAAATCAATTTTTAAGAAGAGAAAATTACTAATAAATTACTTCTTTAATAAAATGTACTTTTTAAAAAAAGGTTTACACACTTTTTAAGAAAAAGTACTTTTTTTTATTAAAATGTTATTAAAATGTTATTTTTGTGGATGAAAAGCTATTTTTAAGAAAATATACTTTTTTTTTTTTACTAAAATTAACTTTTTTTTATAAAATATCCTTTTTTTTTTGGATAGAACGCTATTTCTAAGAAAAGGTACTTTTTATGAAAGGTAAATTTTTAAGAAAAGGTACTTATTTAAGAACAGGTACTTTTTTAAGAAAAGGTACTTTTTTACAAAATGCACTTTTTTAAGAAATGTATTATTTTTAGGGAAAAGTATACCTTTTTACAAACAGGTATTTTGTTAAGAAATAGTACTTTAAAAACATACTTTTTTGAGAAAAGTTTTAATTTAAGAAAAGATAGTTTTTTTAATAAAATTTACTTTTTTAATTTTAGCTACTTTTTTAAGAAAAAGGACTTTCTAAGAAAGAGTATTTCTTAGAGAATTCGTTGTCTTTGAAGAAAAGGTACTTTTTGAGGAAACTCACGTTTTAAGAAGTTGTGCGTTTTAAAAAATTTTCTTTTAAGAAAAAGTTAGTTATTTTAAATGACGAACTTTTTTCATTAAAGAAAATTTTGTTTTGAAAAGTCATATTTTTGAAAAAACAAAATTTTTAAGACATGATAATTATAAAAAAATGAATTTTTTAATACAGGTACCTTTTTAAGAAATTTATATTTTATAAAACGTTTTTTAAGTAATGGTCCTTTTTTGAGAAAATTTTCTTTTTAAGGAAAGGTAAATTTTTTGAGAAACCTAACATATTAAAAAAAAACTATGTCTTTTTTTGAATATTAAAATGAAAATCTAAAATTGTCTAATTATGACTTTTAATAAATTAGTCGACCTCGAGCTCATAAATTTCAAAGGTCGAATAATAATTCATCATTTATTGTCTAATTATATTTTCGGATTTTCTAAATCCTTTTTTGGTATGAATAACTTTAAATACAATTTATTAAGAAATACTAATACTAATATCACCAATTTTTTTTAGAGGGCTTGTGGATATGTTAACTCGCAAAAGTATGCTTTTCTCTTAGTCATTCTTTGGTGGCTTAATTTAATTTTTACCAGGTGTAAAACATAAATATTCATAGTTAGCGGTGTATAAGAACAGGCAGACAAAATGCTAAAACAAGTTAAAACCATTAAATATATAATTGAATGTTTAGGCTGGAGTTTAAGCACATTTTACATGTTATATGTGTATAAGTGAGATTATAAATATTTTGTTGTCTTGTAATGAACATTTTAGATAATACAACTAAATTTGTATGTGAGCGGTTATATTAGGGCTGTGTTAGGTATGACATACAATAGAAGATCTTCCTTTGTCATAGCCTTCGTGAGTTTTGAATGATACTAGTTTAGTAAATTTTAAGCGGGCTGTCAAAAAACCGTTTTTCTTCTAAGAGAGACGTGTAAGGTATGAATGAAAATTGAAACTGCTTGGAATCTGATTCTTTTAATCATCATCCACTATTTTCACCCTAATATCAAAATACCTAAACATTATATTTACATAAATAAATTTGCATGTGTATTAAATATATTGAGGCGTTCCTAAGGTATTTAAAAAAAGGATGATAAAATTTAATTTTTTTATATAAAATTACATCAAAATATTAATGAGTTTTGCTTCAAATTGTACGAATATTAAAATTCTTCGAATTAAATAAATCTTTAAATAGAATTAGACAGGCAGACGTATGAGTGGTATTTATAGCATTATTAATAAGTATACGCTCTGTTGAACCGGCGTAATATAAATATGAGCAATTATTTATTAAGATGGATAAATAAATTTCAAAAAACAAAATCTTTTTTAAATTTTTCTCAAATTTACTGAGAACTCTTGAAAAAAAGGGTAACAATTTTAAGATTTTTTGTTTATATAAAAAAAAAATTTTTTTTTTCTAAAAGAAGTTTTAAATTCAAAATATTTTTATTTTGTTAATTTGGTAACTAAACTGTTTATGGTTAAAAATATTAATGCACAGTGTACTTACGATAAAAATAAAATTTTAAAATTTTTAAACAAAGTAGAAGGTCCTCTCGAAAGAAGAACAGTGCTACGGAAATTTGATTACTTTAAATTGCAATGCACCAAAAAGTCTAAAGAGGTCTTTTTAAACCTTCAATTCGATGGTATATGCAAAAAGTAGGTTGGTTTAAAAACCGTTTTAGCAATCCCGAATTCATAGTAAAACTAAAGGAAAAATACATATTACGGCTAAAGAGTCAGCTAAAATTTCCTTTCACAATTTTGGTTAATGTTGTATTGATAGCAAAGTTTATTGCATTTCGGATCGGTATTGACTTCTCTCGATTTATATCGAGTTTTCACAGAAACCGCACAATATGTGTTGTTATTGCTGGGTCTCATCCAATGAGTTTCAATTTAATTCAGGGGTACTTCAAGGTTTTGCTCTTTCTCGTCTTAGTCAAACCTTCAATCATATCCACTCTTTCGCAGATAACATCAACATTTGTCAGTCTTTTTGACATTTAATGACACACTTATTCAAAACCTGTTAATAATATCTGTGTGGCGTAAATCGAATAGGACTGAATGTTGTTTGTTGAACATAGCGCTTTGGATTCAGCAATGTATATGTAGATGGTAGAGGTATTGAGGAGTCGGATACTCATGATATTCTGGACATGAGAATTCAATGTGATGTTCATTGAAACGAGCATGTTGTTCAGTGTCGATAGAAGCATTCTAGTATCTTGGTTTTCTAAAACGGTGCAAAAATTACATCTTACCGAAAATGGAACACAACTCCCATATATGGACATGAGCTTCAAAGTCTATTTTGGAGCTACTGGACTGTTCATTAATGACAGTATTGACTCGTTGGAACAGCATCGGAAAGCAGATTGTGTAGCACTGCTCTATAGATACTACCATCGGAAATGTTCTTTTAAGTTTCAGTTCGCTCTACCCGTTTCTCTAGTAGATCACATCCGTTTTTAGTTTCTTGTCCAGTTGACCGCAATACGCATTACATAGAAAATTCGCTAGTCAGTCGAACTAGCCGTATGTGGAATAAACTCCCCACACATGTCTCTCCTGACAGTTACAATCTTATAAAATTTAAGTCAAATATCCACAAACTCCACCCCCTTCTTCCTCCATCCCATGACCTATTTACCGGAGATCAACACAATGCACTGACAATTCACGAGAATTCATAAGAATTTAGCGTTTAGTCAAGGCAGAGGCGTAGTGATTTATAAAATAACATTTTTTACATCTCGCGTTGGCGTTGGCGTAGGCGAAGCATTAAACGCAGGTGAATTATAAAATTGGATCATAAATAAAAATTACACATTTCTGCCATCAGAACCAAATTATCCTAACCCTAATTAAAAATAAATCCATGACATTATTTTAATAATATAAACGAATTAAATCAAACTTTTTTTGGAGACGCCATAAAAAAATAAACACAATACTCTCCTTTACACCGAGCAGTCAAGTACAAATAAAAATTATTTCGGGGCACAGTTAAAAATTGTCCATTTATGGTCAAATTTTCTGTGTTGTTTTTTGAGACCACACGAAATGTTTTAAGTGCTTAGCGTGATACAAATTCGAAAAATAGCAATAAGGACCGGTCTAATGTCTAAAGATATATACATGCAAATATATTTGTTTCAAAGTTGTTTTTATAGTTTAGTTTCTTATATTGGAAAATGTTTAAGTTCTATAGCTCTTTGCTAGGATTCTCTTTAGGTTGTTTTCAGCAAAAGTATATGAATTTAACTTTTTGCTAAACAAACTGTTTAACTGTTTTTCGTTACTGATGAGGGTTGATGACCCCAAGCGAAAGAGCTGTATAACCTGTCTGGCAGAATATGTAAAACCTTTTTTTTTATAAGGTTCATGTAATAAAATTAATTTATATATAAAAGAAGAAGAAAAAGTGATTAGGGTTATTTAGTCAGATGACTTAATACCAGAGCTTCGATTTTCAGGCAAATGCGTGTTTGTAGTCAGTCACCCCTAATCAATTTTGATTAAAGGTTCTGCACATTTTGGTTTTCAAGGTATTTTTATTTTATTTTTTTTTTTTTTTTTTTTTGGGAGTGGGGGGCAAATTTTTGTGGTTTTTAGTGCATTTTTATAAATAGGAAAAATATTTAAAATTTTAAATTTGTAGTTGAAAAATGTTGAGAATTATTTATTTACAAAAATAAATTTTTATTTTATTTTACAAAGTTCATTTAATTGATTTCACACCTCGTAATTTACAATGGACTACATTTTTATTTTTTATTCTTTTTTATATTTTGTCTTTTGTAAAAAACTATATCACTCTATATCTTTATATCTGTGGTCACAAGCGATAACCGCCTAAGTCGACTTAAGAACGATTTGAGTTAAGTATGCTATCATGTTCTACTAATAACGCTTTATGTTTCTGTGAAATCCCCATTTCTCTAACACTGTTTACTAAAAAGTTATTAATGAAAATATACTGACCTAAGTCGTAATGAAGCCCATTACATTTATATAAAAAGTTATTTATCTCGAAAGCATGATTTTCGACTTAGGCGGTTAATGCTTGTAACCACAGATATGTATATCTATATCTATATATTTTTTTTTTTGGCATATTTTTATTCCACAATGCGACATGCTTTCCACTTTGATAGCATATAATTCTTTTGATTTCATTTCAAACAATTATTCAGATGCACGCTGCTTTAGTTTTCATTTATTGAAAGACATAATATTTTTTAAAGATTTATCGTCTTTCATCAAATTTCTTGATAAAAAAAAAATTAATGTAAATTTGATTTAATTAGCTTGAGATTAAAAAAAAATACTGTTGGCATAATGCACATATGTATTTTAAGTGACGAAGTACGGAAGTATCATTTGATTTTGCGTTGAAATGCCCCAGGAAACAAAAAATTAAAATAAGGCCTCTGAATATAGTTGGCAAAACATGATTTTTATTTCCATATAAAACCATAGAAATATTAAAACCATTTTGAAAATATTATAATATAAAAATTTATATTTAATTCTGAAAAAAAAAAAAATATTCGCTGGTTCATATATCCTTCCTTCCTTTGCAAATGAATAACAACATTGTTAAGGTTTTCTTTTTGTCATATACTTTTTTTTTCAAGTTTACATTAAATAAAATCGAACAAGGTGTACAAATTATTGTCAGCATGGTAGATATAGATTTAAAGAGGGGTTGGTGGCCATTACCGTAGATCTTGCCGGTTGTCTCTATTTTCTATATAGCTTTTATATTCTAATCGAAATTCAATATTTTTTTTTTTTTTTGAATCTATATGCAAAATAGGAAAAACAAAAACCGAAATGTTATCTAAAGTTGTTTTACACTTGATATTCTTGGCTCATTATCTCTTTATGTATGTATTTTTTGTATTTAGTATTTAGTAATTCAAGTTTTATGATTTTTTCTACTTAAGTATACTTAAATGCTTAGTGGCAAACGCTAATGAGCTGAAAACAGTGTTTTGATATTGTGGTTTGTGGGATAATGACAATATTTGTTTAACTTTATTTGGCTTTAACAAAATTGCATTTTCTACGATATTAATAATTAAATTTTTATTAGTTTGAAAAAAAAATTTTTTTTAAGGAAGTTCTCAACATCCGCTTTTATTAGCATTAATATGCCTGAATTATGGAATTATTAACGAGTCGGGTTTTATGCAAAACATTTTTTTCCTATTTAATGAGAAAGTCTAAAGAATATTAAAATTTCAAAATAGTTTGAAAATGTAGCATATTTCTTATGACATCCGCAGCTAGTTGGAACAATATGGCTTTAATAACACCTTAAGAAAGATTTTACGAATATGATAAATACTTTTGTGAAGTAAATCTATTTTTTTTTGGCTAAAAAAAATTAACATATGTGATATAAAATCCGCAGCTATTTTGCCTAATATTGCTTTATTAACAATTTAATAAGGATTTTATGAAAATTATGAATACTTTTGGGAAGTGTGTGTAGTATTTTTAAAAACGGATGTTTAATTGTTGAGATACCAAATGGAATAAGCAACAAGATGATATTTATTATTTTAAATAGCATATCCGCATACTTTTTATATGGATGTTTGAACTCTAAGGCTTTGACATCCGCATCTGATGGTGATGCTAATAGCTTTCTAATTTCTAAGTAAATATTCTATTCATGTATAAAATTTATTTTCTTTAACATCCGGGTTTCGATGAGTTTGTTTTGAATAAATGACACTAAATATTAATTTTTCAAATAATATAAAATAATTTAGATAACACATCCGCATAATTCAAATATAAAAATTTTATATTTAGTTCAGAAATCATTTTGAATGACACTAAATATCCATTATTCAAATTATACAAAATAATCTAGATAACACATCCGCATCATTTAAATATGAAAATTTTATATTTATTTCAGAAATCATTTTGAATGACTCAAATTCAAATTAAGCATAATATTTTTTGGCATCCCCATCTTATTTAATATGATTTTGAGCTTAATAAAATTATAATTTAATAAAAAGAAAACTCGAAAATTATTTTACAAACTATTTTATATAACATCCGCACCTTTTTGATGCAATTTTTAATAAATTACATGATAATCCCCTTTGAAACATTGAAAATTATTTTATATGGTATAACGGCATATAAAAATTTGTATGTTTTAAGCCTAATTTAAGTAAAATTGTAATTAGTAAAGCGTAAGTTGAACATCCGCGTCTTATTAACATTATTTTTAACTTTTAATAATAAGCCAATAATAACAATTTTATAAAAAAGTTATTGCAAATACAAATATTCTATGACATCCGCACTTTTATTATACAATTTTCAATAACTGATATTGAAAATAATTTTTTGATATATTAATACTTATTCTCAATTGCACATCCGCATGGTTATTTCAGATATTTTATAGTTAATTTGAGTAAAATGTTTATACGATCAGATTTATTTTGTTAACCGCATCACTTTTAATTTATTTTGTAACTTAATTACCAAGCCCATTATAAAACATAATAATTCTTTATAACATCCGCAATTTTTTTTTTCGTAATTTTCAATATATGATATTGAAAATTCTTTTTTAAATACTATAAATTATTCCTAATCTCACATGTGCATACTTATTTTGAATATTTAATAGTTAAGTAAATGAAATATTTAAATGCTTCAAATTTTGAAGAAGTACTATAATCAAGCAGATTTGTTCTTTTTTTAACCGGTTGTTATTAACGTATATTGCAACTTAATTTAATTAATTTGCTATGATATCCGCATAATTTTCAATAACTGTTATTGAAAATAACTTTAAAATATTAAAAGTTAATTTCAATAGCACATCCGCATTCCTTTTATAGATATTTAATAGTTAAGTTGAGTAAAATATTTTAATGATTCAGATGCGAGGGAGGCTTAAAATCAACCTGATTTATTTTATCAACCGCAACTACTTAAATTATTCTGTAACTTAAATTATAATAAGCCAATATGGCAAATTTTGTAACAAATTTTCATTGACATCCGCACTTTTTTGGGACAATTTTCAATAAGGGACATCAAAAATATTTTTTTTGAAATATTAAAAATTATTCTGATTAGCACAGTCTCATACTTATTACGGATATTTTATAGTTAATTTGAGTTAAATATTTAAACGATTCAAATTTGGAGGCAAGTCTTTAAATCAAGCAGATTTGTTTTGCTATTATCACCTTGTTAACGTATGTTGTAATTTAATTTATAATAAGCAGAGTTCAGAAAAAAACACACACTGAATAAAAAACTCGTACATATATGTAAACAAACATAACTTAGACCAACACACACATATTTTAATTTTCATATCAATTATGTTTGTTTTTAAATTTTCTTCGGTGCCCAACACAACCATGATGGTGTTCGTTTTAATATTTCGTTATTTACACGAACATTTTTGTATCACGTACTTTTTGTTTCAATCACACATAAAGCACACATTTTTGAGTGTTGCTTTATTTGAAGTTCATGTTCTGGTACGTGTACTGAAAAATAACACAGAACATGTACAATAAACAGGTTCGAGTTCAGTTATATTTTAAGTCGTGTTGGTTCTCGTGTAGTAAGAAAAAACAGAACATGTACAATAAACAGGTTCGAGTTCAGTTATATTTTAAACAGGACTTAAAATATAACTGAACTCGAACCTGTTTATTGTACATGTTCTGTTTTTTCTTACTACACGAGTTCAGTTATATTTTAAACACGACTTAAAATATAACTGAACTCGAACCTGTTTATTGTACGTGTTCTGTTTTTTCTTACTACACGAGCCACAACACGACTTAAAATATAACTGAACTCGAACCTGTTTATTGTACATGTTCTGTTTTTTTTTTCAATACACGTACCAGAACATGAACTTCAAATAAAGCAACACTCAAAAATGTGTGCTTTATGTGTGATTGAAACAAAAAGTACGTGATACAAAAATGTTCGTGTAAATAACGAAATATTAAAACGAACACAGTCATGGTTGTGTTGGGCACCGAAGAAAATTTAAAAACAAACATAATTGATATGAAAATAAAGATATGTGTTGGCTGCTTTTGAACAGAACATTGTGTGTTTCATGTGTGTATTTTCTGAACCTTGATAATAAGCCAATAATAAAAAAAGAATAACTAATTTCTCTGATATCCGCACTTCTTTGACATAATTTTCAGTAACTGGTAATGAAAATAATTCTTTTAAATATTAAAAACTATTCCCAATGGTAGATCTGCATATGTATTAATAATTTTTGATAGTTAATTTAACCAAATAATTAAGTGGTTTTAATTCGAACAAAATCTTAAAATAAAGCCGATCTATTTTACTATAGTCATCTTGTTTACATATTTTGTAACTTTATTTATAATAAGTAATTTAGTAACAATTTTTGATTGATATTCGCACTTTTGTGAATAGTTTTCAATAATGGTCATAGTCGCATACTCATTATGGATATTTTATACTCGTAGTTAAGTTGAGTAAAATATTTAAATGATTCAAATTTGGAACCAAGTCTTAAATTCAAGCAGATTTGTTTGGCTAGCCGGATTTTGTTAACGTATTTTGTAACTTATTTTATAAGCCAAAAAAAATTATTTTGTATGACATCCGCAGTTTTTTGACTTCATACTGGCATATAATTTTTTTTTTAAATATTAAAATTTATTTTCAATAGCACATCCGTATTCTTATTACATATATTTTATAGTTGAGTTGAGTCATATATTTAAATGACTCACATTTGCAGAAAAATCATGAAATCAAGCAGATTTGTTTTGCTAACCGGATCTTGTTAACGTATTTTGTAACTTAATTTATAATATGCCAAAAAAAAATTTTTTTGTGACTAATTTTATATGACATCCGCACTTTTTTGACATAATTTGCAATAACTGGCATTGAAATTTTTTTTTCAATTTCTAAAAATTATTTTCAATAGCACATCCGCATTCTTATTACATATATTTTATAGTTATGTTGGGTAAAATATTTTAATGATTCAGATTCGCGGAAAGTCAACTAATTAATTTTTTTGCAACTTTAATTATTATTAACCTGTAATATCATATTTAATAACTGTTTTTCTATGACATCCGCACTTTTTTTTACATAATTTGCAATAACTGGCATTGAAAATATTTTTTTAAAATATTAAAAATTATTCTCAATGCCACATCCGCATACCTATTATGGATATTTACTATTTAAGTTAAGTAAAACCTTTAAATGATTCAAATTCTAGGAAAGTCATAAAATCAGGCAGATTTATTTTGTAAACCGCAACTAAATAATTTAAATTTTAACTTAATTTATTACAAGCCAGTAATAGGAAGTTGGATAGCTAATTTTCTATGACATCCGCACTTTTTTCACATAATTTTCAATAACTGGTATTGAAAATATTGTACACAATAGCACATCCGCATGGTTATGTTAGGTTATGTTGATAAGAGGAGCTATGTATACACATAGCTCATATCCGTTGTGTCCGGATATACACCTAAGCCAGTAGGTCGGCTTGTTGTGCGCTCTACATCTCTACGTTCATCCGGTTATCTACCCCTCTGTTAACTTAGAAATTCGGTTTCATCAGCAAATTTCTTGAGTATTTTCCAGCTTATCCCCCTAAGACCCATCAGGCCTGGTAAGATGTAGTTGGATAGATGTCTGACCCTTGTTCTCGCAAATGCAGGACAGTAGCAGAGGTAGTGTTCTAGAGTTTCGTCATCCTCTCCGCAAGCTCTACAAATGGCTGATTCCGCCCGTCCTATACGGTATAGATGAGCCCTCAGCTCAGAGTGTCCAGTGAGGATGCCAATTACCCTACTAAGTTCTAACCTGCTCAGATTCAGGATCTCCCTAGTTCTTGTAGTATTGGGAGAACCCCATAATATCTTTGTAACCTTACCCACGTCAGTCTCTTCCCAAATTGATACATGCGAACTGGTCGCCCAGTCTGCCAGTTCCAATTTGAGAGACTTGAAAAGTTTTCGGTTTTCAAAATTAACTCTTTCCAGGAAAGAGCCCTTCCTGGCCAGTTCGTCAGCAATCTCGTTTCCCATTATACCACTGTGTCCTGGGATCCAAACGATTTCAAGTCTGCCTCTTCTGGAGAAGTTTGAAATCTCCTCTTTACACTCGAGGATAGTCCTTGACCTAGTTTTGTCCGCGGATATCGCTCCGATAGCCGCTAGACTGTCCGTAAATATTTTCACGTCTCCGGTACTTGGGGAATCCCGTGCGTTAATAGACCTAATACATTCCTTTATCGCTACCAATTCAGCCTGAAAGACAAAGTTGTGGTCCGGAAGACGGAGGTATTTCCCTGTGGGACAGTCCCCATCGTAGAAACCTATCCCAGTCTTACCATGCAGACTAGAGGCGTCCGTATAGTAATGTGACCCTGGAAGGTTTTGTAGAATATTCCCGTTCATCCAACTTTCCCTGTCTAGTATCGGTATACTGCAGGGTATATCTGTTGACACTTCCGCGATTCTATCACAGCTAATATTCACTGTGTTGAGTCCCGGAATTCGGTCAAAAATAGTCTGGTGTCTGGTCATATGGTCGGTGATATATTCCCCTGTTACCCTTAGTCGTAACATGGCCAGAGCTGCCTCATATTTAATTCTAATCCGATTGGGTGTATATATAGAATATTCTCTAAAGCCCTCGTAGATGTAGTCCTTATTGCTCCACTGATTTCTCTGCAACAGAGGCGCTGTGTCTTTTGGAGTGGTTTAATTTAATATTTCCTGTTCATTGATGTCCATATGACTATGGATGCGTAGGTTAGAATAGGTCTAACGACGCTTGTGTACAGCCAATATGTCATCCTCGGGTTTAAACTCCATTTTGAGCCTATAGCCCTTCTGCAAATCGCCCATACACGATGAGCCTTCGCAACCCTGCTCTCGATGTGGTTTTTCCAAGTAAGTTTCCAAGTAACAGTAGCGTATTGGTTGATACATTGTTAAAAGCTCCTTCTATATCAATGAATATAGCTAGGGTGAAGATTTTAAGATCAAAAGATCTTTCGATGTGGTGAACTACTTCATGAAGCGCAGTTTCCACTGAGCGTCCCTTTAAATAAGCGTGCTGTTTGAATTTCAACAACTCATTTGGGATTCGATATTTAACCATGTTATAGACTATTCGCTCCATGGTTTTCAGTAGGAAGGATGTAAGACTTATCGGTCGATAGGCCTTTGGGTTCGCGTAGCTTTCCTTTCCCGGCTTTGATATGAAGACCACTTTGGCCTCCTGTCATGCCCTGGGGGTGTACGCTAATTTTAGGCAAGCAGAGAATATGCCAGCCAGACTACTACCAATTAAGTCCCCGCTTTTTTGTAGTAGAGCAGGAAAGACTTCATCTGGGCCTGCTGCCTTAAAAGGGGCAAAGCTTTGTATTGCCTTAATTACCATATTTTCGGTTATTCTATCATTTCTTTCCTCTCGATTTTGTTCCTCATAAGGCCCTTCATATTGTTCCCCATCGTGTCCCGTCTGCTGTCCCACGTTGGTTCCAGTTTGTCGGGACACATTGGTACCAATTTCTAGGTTCCTATTTGGCCTACGTTCTTCGGTAAGAAAGTGTGTTTCCATCAATATTCTTAAGGACTGTTCCATTAATTCCGCCCGAATCCCGTTCTTATCGACTAGAGTTTCAGGCTGTGAATGGGTTTTCGATAAGAATTTCTTGTTTTCGAGACGTCATTAACGCTATCAACCTGTTCACAGAAAATTTTCCAGGAGTTGCGTTTGGCTACTCGAATCTTTTTGTTGTATTCCCTGAGTTTGTCATGGTAGTCATCCCAGTATACTACATGTTTTTTACGACGAGCCCTATTAAATAATCTTCGGGCGTGCTTCCCAAGATTTATCAATTCCCCTGTCAGCCAGGGTTTTACTCGGGGAGATCTCCTTTCCCGGAGTGGACAACATTCCTTGAAAGACTCAGTTAGGCTCTTCGTTAATCTATCTACTTCGCCGTCAACCTCCTCAACATTCCTTAGGACTGTGGGAGGAGTAGTTAGACGGGCTATTAGATTTCTCCTAAATTTTGGCCAATCCGTTTTAGCCTTATTCCTGAACTTAAGGGGCGCAGGCGGTGGTTGTATCAGAATAAATAAGATGTATCGATGATCCGGGAAGGAATGCTCGCTAGAGACATGCCAATCTTGGATATCGTCCACTAGATTTTTTGAACAAATTGAAATATCTAAAACCTCTTCCCTTAATCTGTTAACAAAGGTTGCCGTGTTTCCAGTATTAAGGGTGAAAAGGTTATTTTTTTAACCTTTGGTTACAGTTCGAACTACCCCATGCTATATGGTGAGAATTCGCATCGCACCCTATGAGAATTTCCTTACCTGTTGTTCTAGCTGTCCTTACCATCTCTTCCAGTTCCGACGTCGGTGGAGGTGTCGGCACATCCGCATACTTGTTAATGATTTTTAGAAGTTAAGCAAATATCTAAGTGATTTTAATTCGAGAACAATCTTCAAATAAAACCTATCTGTTTTGCCATAGTAACAATTTTTGATTGACATCCGCACTTTTATTATATAATTTTCAATAAAGGACAACAAAAATAATTTTTTGCAATATTAAAAATTATTCTAACTACAACATTCGCATACCTATTATGGATATTTTGAAGTTAAATGAAGCAAATATTTAAATGATTAAAATTCAAGAAATGTCTAAAAATTTGGCGAATTTATTTTGCTCTTCGCATTTTTATAATTTCTTTAATAATAAGACAATAATAAAAACTAGCAGATTCCAGCGCTCGAAATTCGAGTGCAATATCTAGGCAATTTTTAATTCTCAACTTAGCCAATTCACAAACCAACACTTTTTTGGTTTTTTTAAAATTGTGAATGAAGATAATAAACTCATTAGCAAATACATAAACAAATTTAATAAACACACACATAGCATATGTATAATTTTTATGCAACAATAAACTTGGATCTTCCATCGACAAGCGGTATAAAAGCATGGTATTGAGCGGTAACATCGATTGTTATCGCAGCATAGCATCTGCTATTCAGTGTTTTCAGTCTAACTCAGAGTTCTTGACCGATCTTGTTGAAAAATTGTGTCAAAACTACTATCCAATAGGACTAACCTTGGTGTAAATTTCATCCCGATCGGAACACATCGGTTTCAAAAGTTGGTTCATTTTACATGAAACGCCCCATATATATATGTAAGATTGGTCGCAACATTTTTATACCCTCCACTCCAGTGTCAGAGGGTATATATAAGTTTGTCATTCCGTTTGTAATAATTAGAAAAAAAATTTGGACCCCATGTAATATATATATTTGTGATCCTTATAACAACCGGAGTTGATATAGCGATGTCCGTCTGTCCGTCTGTGGAAATCACGATGACGGCATCAATCCGGCAGCTAGGGTGCTCGTTGATATAAAAAATGATTCACTAATATCCTGAAAAGTTTGCTATTTAAAACCGTCCAAATTGGTTGCTTAGGGCCCGAGATTTGAATGAAAAACTAAGAAAAGTCTTGAAAAAATATAATATTCTATGTTGTTCTTGTCACGCTCACGCTCTCAAGAGTGCAGCTACAGTGATCATTTTCAGTGAGAATGATTCAAGAAATTCGTGGGAAGATTTTTGCTTCAAAAATCATTAAAATCGTTGGAACCGGTCCAGGGAAATCTCTGAAAAAGTAAAAAAAAAAAAAAAAAATGAAAAATATGATGTTTCTATATTGTTCTTGTTGTTATTCTAAATGTTGTGTTGTTGTCATAGCTGGACTTGTTGTTGTTGCGGTCGTTGTGGTAATAATATAATAAAAACTAACCCTTTGCACATTGTTTTTTATCAACTCTGGTAGAAAAACTTAAAAGTTTCCATTGTTTTGGCATTACAAAAAAATTTGTTAGATCGTTTCTGTTATTACCACGAGCCTGCCTGCAAAATTTCAGATCGAATGGATCACGGGAAAGGGGTTAAAATCGATCCAAAATTTTTCGACAAGCAGACACTACGAGTTAATATAAAGGGAGTAAAAATTCACCAACATCTAAAGCAAATAATGCTAAAATACCTAGTCGTTAATAAAAAAAAACAATGTAAATTTAACAAAAAAAAAAAAAATTATGTATAATTAAAGAGAAAAACACAAAAATAACGTTTGATGTTGTATTTTTTGTGTGTAATATTTACATAAACATATTAAATAATACAAATAATATACATATATTCTATATATGTATACACATATATTCTATATATGTATATCCATAACAACTGCATGTTAGAAATAAGTCGGTATATTATTTTATTTACATAAAATTCTGCAATATTTTGTTGTGGGTAAAATACATTTCTTTTGCATTAACAGAGTGTCACTTCATTTACGTCAGCGTGACTATGCCACAGTAGATGGCGCCACAATTTTTGTTTGTTCTAATTAGCTTTGCAATAGTTATTTCTATTTTAACATGAATGTTAATATTTTCAACTAGATATCATACAGAACAATGTTATGAGTATACACGGGCTGGTCTTTTATTTTATACGTTTTTCATTATTCTTTTACAAATATGAACATAAGTTTGGCATACTAACTTTTTGTTGTCTTTACAAAATAGAGTTACCGAGTTCATCAATGAGTTTTTTGCTTTCAAACCGGTTCTAGGTAGTTATATAGAATTATTATTCTGCTTTACCTACAAAATATCTGATTGCGATTACATCTAATTTTTAAAAATTGTTTATAATTACTGAAGCATTATTATCCACATAAATACAAAATTGTACTTTTTAAATTTTCCATTCAAATTTCAGAAAATAATAATTCTAAAAACTGGATTTAAAAATTTCCAATTATAAATTACAATTAATTGAATTTCAGAAAATCATATCAAAACGGTGGAAATTATAATTTTAAATTTAGAAGACATCAATTGCATCTTTAATATATAAATTTTATTCGTTAAACACAAATTGAAATTCCAAAAAAAAAAACACCAAATACGTTTACATTTAAAAAATTTTTACATTTAAAAAAATATTGACATTCGAGAGAAATTAATAGCTTTTCAGTACCGTGATTCAGTAACTTCTTTTAACGATAGTCGAATCGTTAAAAAAAGAAAATTGCAAAATTATCAGTAAAATTTTTAAACGATATTCGCTATTGTTAAACTCAGCTGTTGTTGTTATCTAAACGACAACCATTTTTGTGTTGCTTATTCAATCGATAAAAACTTAAATTTTTAGGTTGAAATGTCGTCATACATAAAAAAAATCATAAAATAGTGGAAATATTTTGCTTTTATTAAAAACCTTTTTTATATAAATAAAAAAATTAAATAGCATATTCAATTTATTATTTCATTTTCAAATAAATAAACAGAAATATTAGTAAACAGAATAAAGATATTAAACATAAACATAAAATCATCCTGTCAAACACGAAGTAAATTTATTTTTTTCTATTCTTTGTGTTTTTCGCTTATTTTGACAGAGATGCCACTCGTTTACAATTTAAATAAATAGAAAAATAGAGATGTCGACTGTCGTTAAGATGTACATATGTACTTAGTGAATCACTTAATCCTTAGTGCAAACAACAATAGCTGTCGATATATTTTGCGATTGTCGGATCGTTGAAATTTACAGAATCGGACTACAGAAAACATTGGTTTAAATTCAATGAATTTTAGAAAACGTCAAATGATATTTAAGAATTGCGAACACAAAAATTGTTACATAAATAAACGCAATTTGATGAGATTGTTATTTATACATATATTATTTTTCACAATTTTTTTTGGATGAAAATTTGAAGTTTTTCAGAAAATAAAGATAACAAATTATTTTATTTAAAATGTTTGGGACATTTGGTTTTTTGCGTTTGGCATCCCTAATTTGAATATTTATTATTATAAATTTATTCTCTATGTTTTCCAAATATGGCAATATTTTAATAAAAAAGTTGAGAGAGTTTTTTTTTTGGTTATAATTTTGTTACTCCATCCGACCTATATGGCCGCAAAGGAGAAATATTTGCATGTAGCCACCCTACACAGCCATTACATTTGCAATGGAGGTTAGGGCGAGCTATTTAATTAGCAAAAACTAAATTAAACGAGAAGTTATGTCATATAACCGGAAACGCATGCATATAGGTATATAACCAAAATTCATGCCGATCAGCAACCACGATGACCAAAAAGCAAACACCGAAATAAATCCGAAATAATAGAAAAGACGAAAACCAACCCAAAGAATTTGCTGAAATAATTTGGTATTAAGTTTAAGAAATTGTTTACTTTTTCATTTACATTTATTATCAAGACTTAAATCGAGGTGGAGGGTATCACTCTTACTTGTTTTTTCTTTAATTGATATATATGAACAATTTAAAATATGAGGTTTGCTGTCATAAATGTGGTCTCCATTTTTTAGCTCGATCCGACGGTGCTTTCTGAGGTTTAATGGGGCCAAAAGTACCCAATATTATGAAAAAATTCTCATAGAGTCATTTTTTTATTATTGATGTGTAAACATCTATGCGCTCAGGGGGGTAAAAATCTATTTCACAATGCAATAACAAAAAAAGCATACGGGAAAATCGGTGTGAGGTATGTGTAAGTTTATTGGTGCATAGATTATGATTTAAATTTATTAAGCTGATTCAACAACCAACAGAAAGCGCCATGAATGTATAGCAAACAACTGCAACCATCAAGTATAACAACCATAGCAGTTGCTCGCTATTCATATATGGCGCTTACTGTTTGATTTTAATTGATTTTTAAATAGATGTTTACACATCTCCCCTGTGATCGGACTCACATAGTATTTTTTTTATTAACTATTCGGTAGAAAAATTACAATTCATTCGTATACGTAGATTGATTTCTATTCCAATAAGAAAGAGTGGAGGGGAAAAGCAGTTAAGAGACTCTTATAGTGTGATCGACTAGGTACAAGAAAAAGAAAAAAAAACTAAATGAATAAGAAACACACAACTAAGAGTGTAGTATTACCCCTTACTAGCTCTGGACAGTTATTAAAGAAAGAGTAGACACTTATGAAAGGGGAAAATAGTACAGAGGTAAGATCGTCGTTGATAAGGCGAGTAGTTAAAAAAGTAGGAGAATTTGCAATGTTTATTTATTCGAAGGGGAAATCTATAAGAGAAGGTGTATTTTCATAATAAGAGAAAATAAAACTTTGAACTTTACACTTTGGACTTTGCACTTCCCGACGGGATTTTTATTTTTCATTTATTTTTCCCCTTATACTTTTTCTTCAAAATAAACTTCACTAAACTCCCTAGACGAATATTTTCTAAAAAACTCCTGTGTCTTGGCAGGTTTATAATTTTTTAGGTTTCACTTTATTTGCTTTAATTTATTTTAATTTGTAAAAAAAAAGTATGTAGCACTATCAAACGCAATAAACAATAAACAAACGTACCTGTTTTATGTTGTTTGGAGCAGGCGAGTGCTGGTTACAGATGACAGTAATAATGAAGATGAGTATAATTTATCTTCTCCTATCCAGTTCGAAGGACCAATGAAAGTGTTGATTCGCTGGGTGTAAATGTGCTTCTTGTGGAGCTGGTTTGTAGGAGATGGTAAATAATCAGAACAAGAGATAAAATCGCTGCTGGTATTTTAACTCGGAGGAAAAGATCAACGTATGAATTTCAACATGAAAGGATAGAAATAAAACAACGGAGGATTAGTGTTGGAATTCAATAAAAAACGAAGTATTTTATTTAAAACTCGAAATGGACCTTACCAGTCTGATAGCTGCTAGTACAAAAAGATTTATGCTAATAAATCGTCGGAAACAGCATCTACGACCTGTTTAGTTAAATTTGACGTTGAATTTTTAATACTTATTTAGGAAAGAGATAGAAAGCGTATACTACTTTCTATCTACTTGCACAGTCCGGATTAGTGCAACTTATTGAGGGAATTATGATCGGATTTAATGCCAAAAAAAAGGAATTCATTTTTTGGCATTAACAGCAATCTTTATTTAAAAATATCTTAAAATGCAAACCTGGCCTTGGTAAATATTAGGTTAACGTTCTCGGTTTTATCCGAAAATTTGGAAATGGAAGACCTACACATTTGGTTATAATATTTTATGTAACGCTTTTAAAAACCCAACAGCACTTACAAAATATTTGAATTTTTGAATAGTTGTTAGCTTGGGGTCATATGTCACCCCCCAAGTCCAAAAGGGTTATTGGGGTCATATTATTTTTTTCCGAAACCCTAGGCTATTAAGATAAAATATAACATTTAAATTAAGAAAACTGATTAATTTTTCAAGCAAAATATTTATAAAGAGTACATTTACTGAATATTTTACAAAAATCAAATTTTTCTCGAAATCCGCAAAAAAATACTTGTAGAAAAAATTCTGGCAGAGGAATTTACATAAAAATTCACACAGGTAATCTCTAACATGTATTTAACAAAACCTTAAAGTGCTGGATCCATTTTTTTAAAGTCAGTTAAAGAAAATTTTTTAAAACTTAAAAAAAGGAGTTTTCAAAATTTTATCCTAAACATTTTTCATCATCGGTCTCATTGCACAATAGATTAACAACGTGGTAATAAAACCATACTTCATGTCTCAGTAGTTAGAGACACAAAGATCAGGAAAAATGATGGCTTTAAAGTGTTTATACCCTATACCACTATGTGGTTTGGGTATAATGACTTTGTGCTGCTGTTTGTAACAACCAAAAATATTTGACCTAGACCCATCTTTAATTATACCGATCGAATCAGAATCACTTTCTGAGTTGATTTAACAATGTCCGTCCGTCCGTCTGTGTGTCCATGTAAAGCTTGTAATCAAACTGCAGGTCGCAAATATGAATATATTTTGATGAAATTTGGCATATAACCTTTTATCGGCCATGGGATGAACGCTATTGAAATTGGTGAGAATCGGTCCATATTCAGACCTAGCCCCCATACAAATTACCCATATGAAATCGACATAAATTTCCATAAGATCCAAATTGTCATATAGATCTTACTCAAATTGGGTTTGTATGCGTTCATTACATCCACTAATGAGTAGTCCAAAAATGATTCCTTTGACCCCATATAGAGCTGCTTCCCGATCTTCACTTAAATCTATTAAAAAACAAAAATATTGCACTGATTCTTCTCAAATTTTGTTTGTATATATTTTTGCAAAATACAAGAGACTTTACCAAACATGATCAGGATCGGTCCATTTTTGGACCTAGTCCCTTTATAGATATAGCATCCGATATGAACTTTTTCATATCTGCAGCCAAAAAAATTAATAAAAATCCCACTCAAATTTGGTTTTTGCTTATTTTCAATGTCCAGTTAGTTGGGCCTAAGAGAGAGGGTCTCTAAACGCATGGTATAGGGTATCGTATAGTCGGTCTAGACCGACTATAATTTTCTTACTTGTTTTAAAGTTTGAAAGTGGTTTGGGGCATTTGCTATTTCTTGGTAAGTCTTTATTTGATTTTGAGGCTATAGAGCTTGTTGGAAAGATAATTTAACAACTTGCCGAAAAATTAAACTATAGAACGAAATTTACGTAAAATCTGAAAAAAAAATCCATATTTTCCCCATATAAACATACTTGAAATTTTCAATTGATTTCCGGCGCGACGTTTCTTTATCCGATTGTACCCAAACTTCATATATATCAGTTTTATATAGAAAGGAATAAACTGGACCCTGACACTCCCCAAAAACGCTATTTAAATGTAGGACTACGTTACTAGACACATTATTTGGTAATGTGTGTCTTTGTTGGAGCAATGGGAACTGCAATGCTTAAATTACCATACAAGTGGTAATTTTTAAGGCTTAAAACTAGCAGACTCCAGCGCTCGAAATTCGAGTGCAATTTTTAGGCAATTTTGTTTCTCAAATTAGCCAATTCACCAACCAGCACTTTTTTGGTTTATTATTATTGCGAATGAAGATAACAAACTCATTAACAAACACATTGACAAATTTAATAAACACATATAGCATATGTATAATTTTATATATAAGTAAGTAGCAAATTTAAATGCAATTTACTCAAAATAATGGAAAAAGGTTAAAAATCTGTAGATCTGGTGAACAGCTAAAAAGAAATACCTTTCAAGTAATATACATTTGGTGCAAATCGGGATAAAACGGTAGAACAAAACATCGGTCACAAGAAATCGCCCAGCCTATTAATATTATAGATATTATAGAATACATTGGATGAAACAAATCACTATAATATCCGCAGGTTTGTTGTATATAAACGCTTATTTATTGCGGATACTTAACACTTAAGTAGATAAAATATTTAAATGATTGGATCCAAGTTGTAAAGTCAAGCAGATTTATTTTGTTATCCGCATCTAATTAACTCATTGTGAAATAACCTTTTTTAATAATAAGTCAATGGTAAAAAAAAAAAATTTAAATCCAGTAGACAAAATTATTCTCTATAGCATCTGCATTATTGTTGCATAATTTTTAATAAATGATAATGAAAATAATATTTTTTATTTATTTATTTATTTACAATATTTTAATCATAATTAAAATTATAAATACAAATTATTCTAAATAGCACATCCTCTTAAGAATATTTAATTGTTATTAAAAAAAAATTATTCCTTATTTCGAGGAAAGTCTCGAAATCAAGCAGATTTATTTTGTTATTGAAATCTCATTAATAATACGAAAATTACAAGAATTTAAAAAATTAACTTAACAAGTCTGTAACATCCGCCTATTTGTAAATCTTAGTTTTCAATAAATGGGATAATCTATTTTTAATATAATCTATAATATTAATAGGCTAGGTGATTTCTTCTGATTGATGTTTTGTTCTACCGTTTTATCCCGATTTTGGGAAAACGTATATTGTTTGAAAGGTATTTCTTTTTTTTTTTTTTTTTGCAGATTTACAGATTTTTAAATTTTTTCCTTTATTTTGAGTAAATTGCAATTAAAGTTGCTACTATCCTATGTGTGTGTTCATTAAATTTATAATGTGTTTGTAATAAAAATGAGTTTGTTTTTTTGTGTTGATTTGTGAATTGGCTATAATGGATTAGCATACCTTTAGGCTCTTTATTTAATAAAAAAATAAAATATCCTAGAATTTGCACTCGAATTTCGAGGGCTGGAATCTGCTAGTATTACACTATTTTCTTCAACATCCGCATCTCTTAGATATTGTTTTGAATAAATGACACTAAAAATCCATTTTTCAAATAAAAAAATAGATAACAAATCCGCATAACTAACTTAAATATGAAAATTTTATATTTAGTTCAAAAAACATTTTAGAGGTATCAAGTTCGAGTTAAGCATAATATCTTTTAGCATCCCCATTTTATTTAATGATTTTGAACTAAACAAAATTATAGCTTAATAAAAAAAAAAAAAATCGAAAATTATTTTACAAACTACTTTATATAACATCCGCACCTTTTTGATTCAATTTTTGATAAATTTTCAATTAGTTGCATCAAAATTCTTTTTGAAACATCCGCGTCATATTAACGTTTTTTGTAACTTTTTATAATAAGCCAATAATAACAAGTTTATAAGAATTCCTTCTACATACAAATGTTCTATGACATCCGCACTTGTGTTATACAATTTTCAATAACTGCAATTGAAAATAATTTTTTAATATATTAATACTTGTTCTCAATACCACATCCGCATAGTTATTTCAGATATTTTATAGTTAATTTGAGTAAAATGTTTAAACGATCAGATTTATTTTGTTAACCGCATCTCTTTTAGTTTATTTTGCAACCAAATTCTATGCCCATCATAAAACACAATAATTCTCTATAACATCCGCATTTTTTTTTTTCATAATTTTCAATATATGATATTGAAAATTCTTTTTTAAAATATTACAAATTATTCCTAATCTCACATGCGCATATAATGGATTAGCATACCTTTAGGGTCTTTATTTAATGAAAAAATAAAATTTCCTAGAATTTGCACTCGAATTTCGAGGGCTGGAATCTGCTAGTATTAATTATTATCATTAGCATATCGGCATACTTTAGGGATCAAAAAGCTGTTAAAAATGGCTCAAATCCGGGAACGATCACAAAAATCAATCTATTTTTTTTTTGCTATCCGCATTATATTTTATTATTTAAAATTAAATAAAAAAACTATAAAATTCATCTTCTAAACATATTTTCGATAAAATTCGCACCTTTTATACACTTTTAATTATTTTAAATAGCACATCCGCAGGCTTTAAATAATCGTAAGTATGATTAATAATTTATTAAAAATTTTTTTTTTTCAAAATTTTAAAATTTTAATAATTTTAAAGTGATTCATTATTATATGCTTTTTTTTGAGATTTTGTAGCAGACTTAAAATTCAACTCTACAATCTATCTATATCTTACAAATATATAAAAATTTGTATTGAAAATCTTCTTCTTTGGCACTTACAAGTTATGTATACTTCAAAAAATCACAAATATTAGTTTTGCTTTTTTACAGTAACATTTCAATACAATGGACTTGGCACATTATGTTCTATACATTTAAACTCTTCATATTCCCTAACTCTACTACAACAAAGTTTGTATAAATAAACTTTTAACTTTTAACATACAAAATAAAACTAAAGCGTGTATTGTGAAATACTCTTTAAGAACGTAATCTAAAAGTTTGTTCTTTGTTGGCAGAGCAGAAGCAGGAGCAGCAGCAGCACTTGTACGTTTGAAAGGGCAGGCAAGTGCTGAAATATTAAACATGCAAATAAAAATCCAATTTAGTCATGTGAAAAATAAGAAATTTAAAACTTTTTGTTTTTTTTTTTGTTAAATATAATTAATTTCCAAAGAAAATGTTTGGTTTTATGATGACATAATTTGATTTTGTTTAAGTGAAAATATAATTTTCTGTTTGTTTTAGCTTAAAAGGGATATTCGCTTGTACATATTATATTTCTAAGGTTGCATGTTGCTGAAGTCTAAAGGAAGTTTTACCTTTTTTTTTATTTGAATTTTGTCCTTTTTTATTTTTAGTCTTTTTATGAACTTTATTGCTTTATTGTTTTTATTGATTTTGTCTTACACATTTTTAATAGAATTTCGTTATAAGTTGTAATTTGTTTTGTTTAGGTGAGTTGACCAAATTTTGAGGTGGGTGAATGTATCGGTTGGGATGATGTATCGGTTGGGCCAATGAATGTCGTCGTGTGTCTCGTCTGGCTGGTTGATAAAATACCAAATCCAATTTAAATCCAAATTCCAATTTCAAATGCACAAAGATTTTTATAAAATTACACAGTTTTTCTTTATTTTATATAAAAAATTTAATTTATTTTATTTAAGTTAAGGAACAAAAGACTGGTGTCGCTGAATTTTCTAGAAGATAATAAAAAAAAACTTAGAGATGGCATTTTTATATGAACTAGTATAGCCCAGCACTCGAAATTCGAGTGCAAATTCTAGGCAATATTTTTTCATCCAGTTTTTGTCTTCCAAATGAACCTAAAGGTATGTTAATCAATTTTAGCAATTCACAATTCGACACAGAGCGTCTGATGTATAATTTAAATCATTCGCATTAACGAATTATTATAAATATTTTATTTTATTTTATTTTATTTTATTTAATTTAATATATTTTTAAGACAGATTAAACATAAATTTTATCATTCTCAGCTTCTCCTCCATATGAACTATAACTATGCCAATTTTCACACTCCTCCATGCCCGCATATTACTTAAAAAGGGAACTAAAAATTACCTTCACGTACTATTAAAATATAGATATGGATATGAAATAATTATTACAAGATTTGTCATTTCAAAAGCGGTAATAATTTAATTTAACGACTGTCCTTAAAACAAGTCAATGAAAATCTAATAAAAAAGCACCCCAACTTGTGCGGATATTCTGGTTAAAAATGGGTTAAACTAGTAGTTTTTCAATATAAACCAAGATTTTTCTTATATTTTATATTAGTGATGCGGATGTCAAAGCTTTTGCTGTTAAAAATTTGCGGTTGTGAACCTAGAATAACCAAAATTCTATTTTATGTGTTTATCAGATATTATTTGGTAATTAAGAAGCGGATGTTATGCTAATATTAGTACGATACTTTAAAATTGATTATTTTTTTTAGTAATTAAAACATGCAGATGTTTTAATTAAATTACACTAGCCAGCAAGGCTTTGGACTGGAGCAACCAAATATCTTTTCTGGGGTAATTTGGTGGGCTGAATTCGATCCTGTAATTGATTTTTCTCTATCACGTCAGGTTTTCTACGTACAAAAAAATGTTTTTATTCGTTTTTACGTAAAAAATCATTAGTTTATTTAAAAGTCAATGAATTTTCAAAAGTGAATGGCTTTATTTGAACGTCGTTTGTATTTTGTCGGTTCGCTTTCACGTATTAGAGTCCAGCAATAATCTCCCAACATGCTTTTGTCCCAAAATACATGATAATTTCTTTCAATTTTCATTAAATCTTGGTGAGCACATTGGTAAAACATTAACCACTCGCTATCGGAAAAGTCAGAAAAACCGCTATAATAACGACAACAATTGTTTTAACCAAATTTGTTAAAAAAAATGTAAAATAATTCATTAGCAGTTATAAAAAAATAAAAATAATAATAAATATAATAATTAAAATAAAATAAAAATTAAAAAAATATTAAAAAAACTAAATTAATTCATAAACAACATATAAAATTTTTCTGTTTTCTATTTTAATTTTTAATATTTTTTTTTTATAGATGCTGATGAATTATTTTAGATCTTTTTTTAAATTTGTTTGAAGCAATTGTTGTCGCTATTATAGGGGTGTTTCAGATTTTTCTAATCGCGAGTGGATAATTTTTTAATTTTTAGATGTACTCGTTCAAGAACATGTTCTGTTTTTTAGGAGTACACGTGCTAGAAGACGAACTTAAAATAACAAAAACCCAATCAGAGGGACAACAAGTGTAAAAAGAAAAATTTTGTGTTATTTTATTATTTTTAAATACCCCCGAAGATGATTAGCGACGCTAATTGAAATATTGGGAATAATAAAAATATCTAAATAAAAATCAAAAGTTTTTTATTTAATCAACGACCTGCAGCCAAACAAAAACAACAAAATAATTAACCATCAATAAGGTCTACTATAAACATACATAAATAAAGCTACACTCGAATCTGAGTGGTTTATGTGCGTTCGAAACAAAAAATACATGATAGCAAAATGTTCGTGTAGCAATTTTAATATTAAAATGAAACACAGTTAAGATGTGTTCGGCACCGTACAAAATTTAGAAACACACATAATTGATATGAAAATAAAAATATGTGTTGGCTGCTTTAAAATAGAACTTTGTGTGTTTCATGTGTGTATTTTCTGAACCATGATAGTTAATGGGGATGTGGGTAATTTAAATTTTCTATTTCATTTCTTTTGGTCATATTATTTTGAAAAATTCTTTAAAAATTTTTGCAAACAAGTTATTAAAAAGTGTTCTTTACGTCTTAAACATGGTTTGGCAATGTTCTATTATATTATTGAAAGTATAATTCAGATTTTAACGTTTAAAATATGGAGCGGATGAAAGAATTTTTTTTTTTCATATTAGTTATAATAAAGCTTTCATTTGGCAATCAGTTTCCGAATATTATAAATAATCGAAATCTCTTAAGATTTTTCTTCCATTTAAAATTAGTGGGAATGGTTTTTTTGCGTTCTGTCAAAGAGAAAAAATACTACTTAACTTTAAACAGTTTATATAATAATAACATTTTGTAAATTTCAGCTGCTTTTATTACAACATTAAGTGATGATATGTTATCTATATATTAATATGTGAAGGAAAATTTTTAGTTCCCTTTTTAAGCAAACTGCGGGCACGGAGGAGTGTGAAATTTGGAGTAGTTATAGTTCATATGGTGGAGAAGCGGAGAATGATAAAATTTATGTACAATATGTTTTATAAATATATTAAATAAAATAAAATAAAATATTTATAATAATTCGTTACACCCTGTTAATGCGAATGATTTAAATTCTATATAACATTGATTAGCATACCTTTAGGCTCATTTAGATATTCATATGAAAAGAAAGAAAAAACATTTCTCATGTTATTTTCTTTCAAATGTTGAGTTAAATAGTTGATTAAGCATGAGTTGAAGTAATAGACAGAAGGATGTGGAAGATGAACAAGTCGCTTTGTTCGAAAGTAGCTACTCCATCTAGCGCTGTCTTAAATTTTTTCCGTAGTTCTCTAATATTGCATAAATTATTATCATTTCTAGTATTAGAAAATGTATACATGATCTCGAACCGAATAATAAATAACGAATTAAATACTCATAAATTATACTATAGGACCCCTGCTGCCCCGCAGCATTATATTATATTATATTATATTATATTATATTATATTATATTATATTATATTAATTTTTATAATATAATACCAAAATTTACCAAGAGAAGTTAACGTACAGTAATGCCAAAATATGCCAAGATAAGTTAACGTACAGTAAAAGTAAAGTTGACTCTCCACGCATAACTTTCCTCAAACCCAACGAATTTCAGAATTAATAGCTCAAAAGAAGGAGCTTGATCCACTGAGTGTTCTTAGACCTATGTCAACAGACTACGTTAATTAGAACTCTAGTTATAGAGGTTTGAGAGAACAAAAATATTGAAAAAAATCTTGAAAGCAAAGTTTATTCATAAATTCTTTTAATATACATATAAGATATATATTCGTTACGCCCTGTTAATGTGAATGATTTAAATTGTATATCAACACCTTGTGTTGAATTGTGAATTGCCAAAACTGATTAGCATACCTTTAGGCTCATTTAAATATTCTTGAATTATATATATATAATGAAAGAAAAAAATTTATTGAAAAAATAATAATTTCCTAGAATTTGCACTCGAATTTCGAGTGCTGGCCTGTACTAGTTTTATATTATTCTTCATGCCTTTAAAATCGTTGGAAAATATATAAATATAATTTTTTTTAAATATATGTAAAATTGTTGTAACTATTTTTACTTAGGTGAACAGGTTTCAGATTTTATTCTTTGAAACATGAAGCGCATTTGAAACCGATTTTTTTAAATATATATCGAAAATAATATAGTTTTCATTTATAAATCACTTTGCGGATGTCGTTAAAATTTGAAGAATCATAAAAATTTCTTTCATATAAAATAACTTGGTATGATTTATTCTTATGGTACTTTTAAAGTATACAAAAAATATGCGGATATGTTACTGAAAAAATTTTATTATTATATAAATTTTAAACTGAAGTTCTTATTTAAAGTAAATTATGTGAATATTATGCGGATGTGGGTAATTTATATTTCTATATTGACTTTTCTTTTTGGCTTATTAACGCATTTGGAAATTTTGTTTTATGAATCGAAAAGATTGGTAATAAATATGCATGTGCGGATATGTTATTAGCAATTATCCAGCCAGTGTACCAGTTGAGTGTACCAGTTCCAGCAACATTATAACTGTGATGATGCAGAATTTAACTCACTTTGGGTTAAGTTCAAAATCAGGTCACACATTTTACATTTCGGGTTTCTTTACAGAAGCGCAAACTTAGAAAGGGAGCATACCTATAATGGCTTCGATGCCCTTTCTGAATCCATAACTAGAATCCCAGAGAGTTGCCCGAATAGCGAAATCGTAGTTGCCGGCGATTTTAATATTCACAACTCTTCTTGGCTTCACCATTCGACTCAAAAAAACTCCCGAAGGCCGTTACGTTGAGCTTTTCGCCGCGCATAACCACTTGGCGCAACTAGTGAATGCACCAACGCACATTCCGTGCATTGAAGGGCAAAGACAGAATACTCTCGACCTTTTTCTAACTTCACACCCTGACAAGTATGAAGTGAAAATACTTGCACCTCTTGGTAATTCGGATCACTGTACCATTTCCGCTTCTTTTTCGTACTCTGTACTTCACAGTGTTTCAACACCAGCTATGACACGCTCAGTTTTTATTTACGAAAAGGCTCGTTGGGCCGAGCTCAACGATTTCTTCAAGCATTTCAACTGGAAATTTTGTTTCCTAGATAATAATGTTGATGCTGCTGCGATAATGGTGGAAAAAATAATAGTGCTTGGTATGAGATTATTCATTCCATCAAAACGCATTTCGGCTAAACCTAATAAAAAATCTTGGTTTAACCAGACTTGCAGAGATGCAGTCAGATCCAGAGAGGAAGCATTCAGACTTTGGCGTGAAAATAAAAATTCCGTCACTGAACTGCTACGCAAACAGGCGAGAAATTAATGTGCCAAAGTACTAAGGCGCGAAAAGTTTCTTCACGATCAGCGTCTTCGTGCTCAAGTTCTTTCTGCTCCTCGGGGCAGCAAGAGCTTTTGGTCATTTGTTAAGAGAGTAAAGAGTAATCCTAGTTCTGATATCCCAACTCTTATAATGAATGACCAAATATTCACTGACCCGGTTGATAAGGCTAACCTTTTAGCTGAACTTTTTGCAAAAAATTCATTTTTGCCGGATAGCGATCAACCACTGCCCGAACTCGAAAGAGTATCTTGTACTATGCCTAAAATATTCTTCCGAGCACGTGTAGTTAAAAGGGTTCTTTCGGATCTCAACATTAACAAGTCTCCGGGACCGGATGGTATACCAGCACTGGTGCTGAAACAGTGCTCTTCGACGCTAGCCAGTCCACTGGCCAACCTTTTCAGCCTTTCGTATCGTGCGGGAGTCTTTCCCTCTTGCTGGAAGGTTGCTAATGTCCAGCCAATCCCTAAAAAGGGTGCGGCTAATAACCCTGAAAATTACCGTCCAATTGCAATCTGCTCTGCGCTCTCAAAGGTGATGGAGAGCATGATCAGTTTCCACCTTGTGAACTACCTAGAGGCCAACTCACTACTTAATGATCGACAGTATGGCTCCGTATAAATCGTTCCACGGGAGACCTGTTAGCTCTACTTTTTGAGCGCTGGAGTTGATCCATTCGCAATTTCGGCGAAAGTAAAGTGGTTGCTCTGGATATTTCCAAGGCATTCGACCGCGTATGGCACGGTGCATTGATATCAAAGCTTATTGCATTTGGGGTCGGTAATGACTTCTCTCGATTTATATCGAGTTTTCTCAGAGACCGAACAATACGTGTTGTTATTGATGGGGTCTCATCTAATGAGTTTCAGCTGAATTCAGGGGTACCCCAAGGTTCCGTTCTTTCTCCTTCTCTTTTCCTTATCTTTCTGACCTTCTTGGCCAAACTTTTAACTCTATATACTCTCTCGCAGATGACAGCAGCATTTGTCATTCATTTTCCTTTAATTGTAGGCAAAGCTTCTTGGAGGTTGGGGGCAAAAGGCGGACAATGAATGACACACTCAATCAAGACCTCTTAACAATCTCCGAGTGGGGTAAAGCGAATAGGGTTGATTTAAATGCGCTGAAGACCCAATGTTGTATGCTGACCCATAGGGCCATGGAATCAACAATGTCATCGGTATATATGGTTGGTATAGGTATTGAGGAAGCGGATGTTTTTCAAGTGTCGAAAGAAGCATTCAAGTGTCTTGGTTTTCTAAAACGGTGTAGAAATTACTTCACTCCTTCTGATATCCTTAAAATCTATACCACTTACATCCGACCGAAGTCTATTTTGGAGCTACTGGACCGTGTGCAAAGGAGGGCGTTGGCGCTCATCAATGACAGTAGGATATCCAATTCTATTGATTCATTGGAACACCGTCGGAATGTGGGTTGTGTAGCACTGTTCCATAGATACTACCATGGGAAATGTTCTTATGAGATTAGCGAACTTATTCCAAGTGCCCGAGTTACGGTTCGCTTTACCCGCTTCTCTAGTAGATCACATCCGTTTGTAGTCTATTGTCCAGTTGACCGCACAACGCATTACAGAGAGAATTCGTTTATCAGTCGAACTAGCCGTATGTGGAATAAACTCCCCGCAGAGGTCTTTCCTGACAGTTATAATCTAATAAAATTTAAGTCAAATATCCATAAACACTACACCCTCTCTCCTCCTTCCCATAACCTATGTTCCCTAAATCAACACAATGCACTGCATTTGTAGGGGCATCCCCTGAGTGTTGGTTAACAAAAAAAAAAAAAAAATAAATAATATTGAGCAGAATCTTCATATCTTTAGAAACGTTGGGAAATATAGATAAAAAAAAAGTGAATTTAAAATTGTAAATATTTTTATCTGTGCGGATTTTATGCTTTCAAACTTGTAGCGGATGTGAAATGATTTTTTTTTAATAAATAGCGGCTATTATAGAGCTTAAATCAGTTTGCCGATATTTTTTAAATGTGTATCTTAAAATTTTCTTCCATTTAAAATATAAATTGCTAATGTTGTTGTCAAAGATCCGCTTTAAAAGTATGGGGATGTGTTACTAAAAAAAAAAAAAAATAAATATATAATAATAATTATTATATAAGTTATAAATTTCAGTTGTTATTTTCCCAAATTATGTGAATTTGATGCGGATGTGGGTAATTTTTTTTTCTCACATCCGCACGTAATTAATTTGTGCGGATTCTTAAATATAACATTCTTCGAACCTTCATTTCTTTATAAACTTTTTCAAATATAGAAAAAATAATATAAAAATAGCGCAAATATTTTTATGTGTGCAGATTTCAGATTTTATCCGTTCAAAATTCTAGCGGATGTGAAGTGATTTTTTTTTAAATATATGCGGATGTTATACAAAATTCGGCTCTTAAAATATTCTTCCATTTAAAATATCAATTGCTTATGTTGTTTTCAAAGATCCGCATTAAAAGTATGCGGATGTGTTACTGAAAACAAAAAATAAATAAATAAATAGTTCCATAAATTATAAATTTCAGTTGTTATTTTTCCAAATAATGTGAGTTTAATGCGGAATTGTGTAATTTTTTCACACATCCGCACATAATAAATTTCTGTGGATGTGTTATTAAATATAATAATTTTCATATTTTAAAATCGTTTGGAAATGTTATGAAATAATCTAACCCATAAAAACAATGTTTTTATTAAAACTTCTTCTCTCCTTATGCATATGAGGTTGAATCTCTCCGTGACTGTGCATGACATTGCATGACAATTTGAAAATTAATCTTTGGTCACGGCAAGTCTATCGACCAAGGTTCAGATCGATCGGATAAGGGGAAATGGATTTTAAACCACTTCGTGAGTGTATGTGACTGTGCGTGACTACCCCAAAATTACTATATTTAAAAATCTGTTAATCTGGTGAACAGCTAAAAAAGAAATACCTTTCAAATAATATACGCTTGGTCAAAATCGGGATAAAACGGTAGAACAAAACATCGGTCACAAGAAATCGCCTAGCTTATTAATATTATAAATTACACAGTGCATTAGCCATTCTGGGGGTGAGAAATTCAAAGTTAGGGTGAAAGTACTCGGCCGGTATAATAAAGCCTCCAAAGGGTTTGACGTTCTCAGGCCAAATGAAATGTGAAATCATCAATAGTTTTTGAGTTATAGTTGAAAACAAACATAAAAAAGTTTGGTCTGAGACCGCCAAGCCCTTTGGAAAATTTCCTATACTGGCCTAGTACTTTCATCCTGACTGTGAACTTCTCACATGACTCTGAAAATGTTCCACAGTGTTATTAGCGCATGTGTTATTAAATATTTTCCTTATGTCTTTTAAATAGGAATTAGAATAATTCTATTAAAAGTTTACTTTAAAATATATTGGCAGTTTGTTTACAACTTGTTTATTCATTTGTTCAAAGTTTAATCCACTTAACTTCTCCTACCCTAAAGTTTCTCTCTACAAATGATCCCTAATTTGAAATCTAAAGCTAAATTCCTTATTTTTTTCTAGTTGTCTGTAACGTATGACTTAAATATATTTTACAAAATATAAATTAAATCTGTTTGATTTTTTTACATTTCGAAAAAATTTGATTTAATCTAATTTCCTAATAATTTGTGTCTGTAATAAACTTATGGCCTTCAAGTCTAAAACGGATGTGAGTTTTAGTCTGCTGTATAAAAGTTGGTTGTGGTGGCCATTAGAAATTATTTCTATTCATTCTACACAGAACGTCTGTCTGTTGTCCATCTGTCCGTTTGCCAGGAATTAAATGTTATACACCAAGAACTTAAATCTGGTCAATGATGTGTAAATGATGAACATTAAGAAAATATATGAAATGTATATGTATGTGTGTGTGTGTGTATGGGGATGAGTGTGCTAACAAATGATTTTAATAGTTACATAGAGAAACTGATAAGAAGACTGATGTGTTTCAATAAGGGGAAAGTAGCCCAAGACATTAACACTTATATATATTATATTATGTCCTACGGTTCCTATAAGGAACAAAGGGCCGCAACAAATTTTCTCCATCGGGGTCGATTTGATGATAGATTTTTTATCTCTCTCCAGCTCATGGCGCTTTGATTGACTTCAGAGTCAAGTTGGCACCGCAAGAGTACGAGAGTCGTCTTATTCTTCGAGTATTGCTCTGGGGTTTATGTCGATAGCAGTTTTGGCAATGTCACCTTGCGATCTGCGCAGCGTGTGACCAATCCAACGCCATTTTCGGTTACGAATCTCGGTTCGGATAGGTCGCTGGTCTGATTGCCGCTAAAGCTG
Organism: Cordilura impudica; assembly: GCA_963682025.1. Taxonomy (NCBI): domain Eukaryota; kingdom Metazoa; phylum Arthropoda; class Insecta; order Diptera; family Scathophagidae; genus Cordilura; species Cordilura impudica. The sequence goes on along the minus strand of OY821521.1, from coordinate 21,135,983 downwards.
CTCTTTGGATATGATGTTAGGCCAAAATATTTTTAGGATCCTACGAATACAAAAGTTAACGAACACTTGGATCGCGTTCAAGTCGCGTGGTGTTGTGTTCCAAGTTTCACATGCGTAAAGGAGTACCGATTTAGCGCAGGAGTTAAATATGCTTATCTTGGTGCGTTTGGAAATGATAGCAAATTTCCATTAAGGGCGAAGCATACCAAAGGACTGGTTAACTTTTGAGACTCGATAGTTTACGTCATCAGGATAGCAAAAGGATTTAACTTTTCCCAGTTCAAAATCCTGTATCTTGAATTTTTAGTTGTTAGGGGTATTGCAGCGCATCACTTTGCCCTTCCCTATGTGTATCTTAAATCCGGCTTTAGATGCTTGGGTGTCGAGGGATTTAAGTTTAGGGATAGTATGTATCCCTGACGAACACTAGTTACCACGTCAAAGCTGTTGCTCAGTGCGTTGTCATCCCTATACAGGGCTTGAATTATTTTGATAATTTTGGAAGGAATGCCTTGCAAGCTAGAGCGCTCCCTATTGCATTGAGGTTGAGGATGTCGAACGCCTTTTCGAAAACTATAAAGATCATACAGAGGTGGATTGCCACTCGGCAGACAGTTCTGCAATTATCCGAAGACAACTGATATGGTCAACGCATGATTTCTGTGGGCGAAATCCAGCCTGCTCTGGTCTTAGGTCATTCATAATAGCCTCTGATATTTATTTCCTATACCACTATGTGGTTTGGGTATAATGACTTTGTGCTGCTGTTTGTAGCCACCAAAAATATTTTACCTAGACCCATCTTTTATTACACCGATCGACTCAGAATCACTTTCTGAGCCGATTTAGCGATGTCCATCCGTCCGTCCGTCTGTCCTTCTGTCCGTCAAGTTTCAAATCAAATGGATAAGGGGGAATGGGGGCCACCCATGGCAGACAGACAGACAGACGGAGAGTATGAGTTAAAAGAAAGAGATTAAAAATCTGTCCGTCTGTCCGTCTGTGTGTCCATGTAAACCTTGTAATTAAACTACAGGTCGCAAATATGAATATATTTTAATGAAATTTGGTATATAAATTTCTATCGGCCATAGGATGAAAGCTATTGAATAGGTCTATTGAAATAGACCTAGTCCCCATACAAATGACCCCTATGAAATCGACTTAAAGTGCCAAAAGATCCAAATAATCATGTAGATCTCGGTAAAATTGGGTTTGTGTATGTTTATTACATCCATTTTTCAGTTGTACAAAAATAAATCGCATACGGCAATTCTTTGTCATGGCCCCCATATAAAGCTGCTTCCCTATTTTCACTTAAATCTATCAAAAAAACAAAAATATTGCGCAGATTTTTCTCAAATTTGGTCTGTATATATTCCTTCAAAATATAAGTGACCTTACCGAATATGGTCAGGATCGGTCCATGTTTCGATCTAGTCCCCATATGAATATAGCATCCGATATAAACTTTTTCATATCTGCAGCCAAAAGGTTAATAGCAATGCCACTCAAATTTGGTTTCTGCTTATTTTCTATATGCACTTAGTTGGACCGAAGAAATAGGGTTTCTAAGCCATGGTATAGGGTATCGTATAGTCGGTCTGGACCGACTATAATATTCTTACCTGTTTTTTGTTAAAAATATTGGCTATTATTTTATTTAATGCACTAAAGTTTGTAATACCTCTCCAGTTTCTGCACTCGGCAAGATTGCCGTTTTTGGGGATGTTGACGATGATACCTTCCCTTAGACGTGAATCGAGTTCTAAGATGAGCCAACAGTACTCGATAAGAGATAGCAGTAATATGTCTGTTGTTTGACAGTCGGCTTTGAGCATCTCAGGGGCTACACGGTCCAATCCAGGAGCCTTATCTGCCTTAAGAGCCATGACAGCACTTAGAACTTCTGGAAAATCAGGAACCTGTATGGATATACCTGGTCTTACTGTACGGGCTGTACATGAGCAGATATTTAAAAGTTTTGCGGGAGAGTTTGGAAGCATGCTGTAGTAATGTTGTCTCCAATCTCCAGTTGTACATGTGTTGATATTGTCAAAACGCCTTCACTATTTTTCAGTGGTTTAGTATTTGCGAAGTTTCTACCAGTAAGCTTTTTTGTAACAGTATATAAATCTTTGGATCTGGGCTCCTCTGAGGCTTTCTGCGCATCGGTAGCGAGTGTTTCGTGCCATCTTCTTTTGTCACTTTTAGCACTACGCTTCACTTGTTTATCGTGGCGTATGTATGACTCTCCACGTGTTGCTTTTTCTCCACGGATTCTTGCTGTGTTAATTTTTGCCTTTATCTTCTTTCTCTCCAGAATCAGTTTGCAAGTGTCATTTGGCATTCAGTGAGTTCTTTTGGGCGTTTTGAAACCTACGTGTACACTGGTAGCATCATTAAAGTTATATCTTATATTTTTCCGCTCATCACTGGATGAGCGCGTTGTACAGCTAAGCGTCCTTTTAACTCTTCAGCGTAATTGTGAAGGGTTTGATGGATTTTTAACATAGTATTTCCGTACAATTCTTTCCTATGGATGGCGGCAACCTTTAATCGAAGGTGACCAACTACAAGATGATGATCAGAAGAATAGTCCGCTCTACGCTTAGACTGCACATCAAGGAGACTTCTGCGCCATGACCAATATGATCAATTTGACTCCCGGTTTGGTGATACCCACGTAACTTTGTGAGAAATTTTGTGGGGAAATATGGTACCCCCAATAACGACGTTGTTGCTGGAGCATACTTCAGTGAAAAGATTTCCATTTTCTTGTCATTCTGCCGATGCCATGCTGTCCCATTATTCTCTCTTGCCCAGTGTTATCTGCACCAATCTGTGCATTGAAAACTTCCATAAGTATAACGATATTACCACGAGGTATCGATGACAAAATGTTGTTTAGGTGGTTACAAAAGCTTTCCTTTTCCGTAGATTCAGAAGTTTCGGTTGGTGCATAGCATTGTACACAAGTCAGGTTTCTGGCTCTGGTGAGAATTCTGGTGGTAATTATTCTACCACCATAAGGTTTCCAGTCGATCTGTGCATTGCGAGCTTCGCTGGATAAAAGGATGCCGACTCCGCTCGACTCCACTGGTCTTGCGGCTTGCCGGAACATAAAAGAGAAAGATTTTCGGAGGTGTTGAATTCTCCTGCTTCTGGCCATCTAATTTCACACAATACTAGGAGTAGCAGGTTGTAGTTAGAACATTCTCTGTGGACTTGGTACAGTTTAGATGCATCTGGGAGTGTGCGCACGTCCTATGTTCAGTAGCTCGTCATCGTGGGGATCCGTTAGTTTCTGCTATTTGTTGTGATTTCACTAATCACTTGTTTTTAAGATTGGGCCTCGCAGGTTACTCGACTGTTTGCCTTCTCACTCTAGCTGTCGACAGACGGGTGTCTGACCTACATTACCAGGGAATATTTGTTAAAAAAGACCGGAAGTAGTGAGCTGCTTGGAAATTTCGAAACAGAAGAATCGCTTCTTGTCATCCCCCAAGTGGATGACAGACAGAGATAGCTTTCCGCACAAGTGCACCTCTGTGAAAGGCCCCATTCGCCAAGACATTAACACTTGGCTCAATAGAACCATATTTCATAATTCAGATGGAATTTTAGACTTCGTCAGTTATGAGGTGTAGGATTTGTAGTGTAGCTGGCAAAAAAAACATATGACACATCACATCTCGGCGGATTTGACGGACTGCTGAAAAAATACCACACAAAAAGGGAGTTTAGGGTTTTATTGTACTATCACTATATCTCCGCTTAAAAAACAAATCGATAAAGAAATTTTCGATATATTGTCAATTTTTTTATGGCATTAGTTTTTTTACTTTACATCTTTTTATACCCTCCACATCTCAGTGGCAGAGGGTATATATAGGTTTGTCATTCCGTTTGTAACGCATCGAAAAACTAATTTCCGACCCAATAAAGTATATATATTCTTGATCCTTATCACAGCTCGAGTCGATATAGCGATGTCCGTCTGTCCGTCTGTCCGTCTGTCCGTCTGTCCGTCTGTCCGTGTGTCTGTTGAAATCACGCTCATTCAAAAAAAAAAGCATTTACTTAGGTCAGGTTACGAAAAAATTATTTGCCATAATTCCCACCAGGTTGGTATTGAAATCGGAGTAAATCGGGAGCCTCTGCGCTGAGAAATGAACAAAAGTTTATAGATACCTCTAAAAAAAACATGAAACCTAGTGTTTTCTTGTAATAGTTTAGTGGTTGAACATACAACAACATAAAAAAAGCCACAAAAAAAATGTGATTCATACATATTAACAATAACAAGAACACAACTACCATGAGCTATGTTAATAGTATTGCCACAAACCGAGGTGGAGGGTATCAAAGATTCGGCACAGCCGAATTTAACACTCTTACTTGTTATAATTTAATTTTTTCGATTACAATTAAAAAAGTCCGTCTGTCCGTCTGTCTGTTGAAATCACGCTCATTCACAAAATAAACCATTCACCTGGGTAAGGTTTCGATAATATCATGAACCATTATTCCCACCAGGTTGGTATTTAAAATAGGGTAAATCGGGCGGTATTGTGCTTAGAAACGAGCAAAAATAAGTAGATACCTCTAAAAAAAAAAACAAAAAACCCAGTTTGTTTTTTTTATAATATTTTAGTGGTTGATCATAATAGTTGTACAACAACATTCACAGCCAAAAAGCCAAAAAAAAAAAAAATGGTGCAATCATACCAACAAACGCAACTACCACGAGCTATGCTAGTAGTACTGCCACATATTTTTTTAAAACTCGAAATTAAAAATTAAAAGTTTAAAATTAAAAATTAAAAATTAAAAATTAGAAATTAAAAATTAAAAATTAAAAATTAAAAATTAAAAATTAAAAACTAAAAATTAAAAATTAAAAATTAAAAATTAAAAATTAAAATTAAAAATTAAAAATTGAAAATTAAAAATTAAAAATTAAAAATTAAAAATTAAAAATTAAAAATTAAAAATTAAAAACTAAAAATTAAAAATTAAAAATTAAAAATAAAAATTAAAAATTAAAAATTAAAATTAAAAATTAAAAATTAAAAATTGAAAATTAAAAATTAAAAATTAAAAATTAAAAATTAAAAATTAAAAATTAAAAATTAAAAATTAAAAATTAAAAATTAAAAATTAAAAATTAAAAATTAAAAATTAAAAATTAAAAATTAAAAATTAAAAATTAAAAATTAAAAATTAAAAATTGAAAATTAAAAATTAAAAATTAAAAATTAAAAATTAAAAATTAAAAATTAAAAATTAAAAATTAAAAATTAAAAATTAAAAAATAAAAATTAAAAATTAAAAATTAAAAATTAAAAATTAAAAATTAAAAATTAAAAATTAAAAATTAAAAATTAAAAATTAAAAATTAAAAATTAAAAATTAAAAATTAAAATTAAAAATTAAAAATTAAAAATTAAAAATTGAAAATTAAAAATTAAAAATTAAAAATTAAAAATTAAAAATTAAAAATTAAAAATTAAAAATTAAAAATTAAAAATTAAAAATTAAAAATTACAAATTACAAATTAAAAATAAAAAATTAAAAATTAAAAATTAAAAATTAAAAATTAAAAATTAAAAATTAAAAATTAAAAATTAAAAATTAAAAATTAAAAATTAAAAATTAAAAATTAAAAATTAAAAATTAAAAATTAAAAATTAAAAATTAAAAATTAAAAATTAAAAATTAAAAATTAAAAATTAAAAATTAAAAATTAAAAATTAAAAATTAAAAATTAAAAATTAAAAATTAAAAATTAAAAATTAAAAATTAAAAATTAAAAATTAAAAATTAAAAATTAAAAATTAAAAATAAAAAATTACAAATTAAAAATTAAAAATTAAAAATTAAAAATTAAAAATTAAAAATTAAAAATTAAAAATTAAAAATTAAAAATTAAAAATTAAAAATTAAAAATTAAAAATTAAAAACTAAAAATTAAAAATTAAAAATTAAAAATTAAAAATTAAAAATTAAAAATTAAAAATTAAAAATTAAAAATTAAAAATTAAAAATTAAAAATTAAAAATTAAAAATTAAAAATTAAAAATTAAAAATTAAAAATTAAAAATTAAAAACTAAAAATTAAAAATTAAAAATTAAAAATTAAAAATTAAAAATTAAAAATTAAAAATTAAAAATTAAAAATTAAAAATTAAAAATTAAAAATTAAAAATTAAAAATTAAAAATTAAAAATTAAAAATTAAAAATTAAAAATTAAAAATTAAAAATTAAAAATTAAAAATTAAAAATTAAAAATTAAAAATTAAAAATTAAAAATTAAAAATTAAAAATTAAAAATTAAAAATTAAAAATTAAAAATTAAAAATTAAAAATTAAAAATTAAAAATTAAAAATTAAAAATTAAAAATTAAAAATTAAAAATTAAAAATTAAAAATTAAAAATTAAAAATTAAAAATTAAAAATTAAAAATTAAAAATTAAAAATTAAAAATTAAAAATTAAAAATTAAAAATTAAAAATTAAAAATTAAAAATTAAAAATTAAAAATTAAAAATTAAAAATTAAAAATTAAAAATTAAAAATTAAAAATTAAAAATTAAAAATTAAAAATTAAAAATTAAAAATTAAAAATTAAAAATTAAAAATTAAAAATTAAAAATTAAAAATTAAAAATTAAAAATTAAAAATTAAAAATTAAAAATTAAAAATTAAAAATTAAAAATTAAAAATTAAAAATTAAAAATTAAAAATTAAAAATTAAAAATTAAAAATTAAAAATTAAAAATTAAAAATTAAAAATTAAAAATTAAAAATTAAAAATTAAAAATTAAAAATTAAAAATTAAAAATTAAAAATTAAAAATTAAAAATTAAAAATTAAAAATTAAAAATTAAAAATTAAAAATTAAAAATTAAAAATTAAAAATTAAAAATTAAAAATTAAAAATTAAAAATTAAAAATTAAAAATTAAAAATTAAAAATTAAAAATTAAAAATTAAAAATTAAAAATTAAAAATTAAAAATTAAAAATTAAAAATTAAAAATTAAAAATTAAAAATTAAAAATTAAAAATTAAAAATTAAAAATTAATAATTAAAAACTAGAAATTAAAAATTAAAAATTAAAAATTAAAAACTAGAAATTAAAAATTAAAAATTAAAAATTAAAAATTAAAAATAAAAAATTAAAAATTAAAAATTAAAAATTAAAAATTAAAAATTAAAAATTAAAAATTAAAAATTAAAAATTAAAAATTAAAAATTAAAAATTAAAAATTAAAAATTAAAAATTAAAAATTAAAAATTAAAAATTAAAAATTAAAAATTAAAAATTAAAAATTAAAAATTAAAAATTAAAAATTAAAAATTAAAAATTAAAAATTAAAAATTAAAAATTAAAAATTAAAAATTACAAATTACAAATTAAAAATTAAAAATTAAAAATTAAAAATTAAAAATTAAAAATTAAAAATTAAAAATTAAAAATTAAAAATTAAAAATTAAAAATTAAAAATTAAAAATTAAAAATTAAAAATTAAAAATTAAAAATTAAAAATTAAAAATTAAAAAAAAAATTAATTTAATTTAATTCACATTCTTTATAAATATGTTTCAAATGAAAAGATCTTGCTTTTTTTTTACAGAAAATTTCATATTTTCTGCTTGTCTTAGTTCTCCATGTATATGTAAGTGTAAGTGCTGGAATACAATTCCATGTAAGTATATAAGTGTTAGTGTAACAAATGACTATAGGTTTTGCAACACACACTTAAAGTTTGTGTGTTTGGTCGAGTTTGTCTATGACTGACTGTTGTGTGATTGTTGAAACGAAATGTTTTAATGAATTTCAAGAAATCTTTCTTTATCTAACTTAGTGAGCGATTGAGTGAATGAATGTTTCTGTATGTATTTCATAGCAACTCCATTGGTATATAGCAAGCTGTATGTATGTATAATTATTCTGGAGCATTTATTGATTTCACAAGATAGAAAAGCACAAATAAATGTCTTTTCGCAACCACATAGAGCAAACAACAAGAACAACGACAAAAACAAATAAAAAAATCATGAAAACAAATCATAATAAATTGTATCGCTCTTTGTGATGGTTTGCATTGTGAAGGTTTTCACACCACTATGCAGACAAGAGAAGGAAATGAAATATCTAAAGGATGAAAAAAAAACTGACAAGGAAATAACTAGAAATTTTAAAATTTTAATGTAAAAATAAATAAATAAATTTAAAAAAAATTTCCCACTTCTCTTACTTAAATTAAAATGTCGAATTAAAGCTCTTTTAACTCGATTCTCGATTCTTGTTGATATCTTAAGCTACTTACAATATAATATTTGTCAAAAGGCATACACTTTCTTTAAAATAAACAAAACTAAAAAGAAAAAGAAGAATCCATTAAAAAAGAGCTACGAAAAAAACTAGTTGAAAGACAACAGCTTAAACTAGTAATCCCACTTCGATGCTATTTTGTCAAATAAAACCTACAGAATAGTGGGCAACATGAAGAAAACACTCTAAAAAAAATGACACTATTGCAGGAAATGTTATATTTTATTTGGGGTACAACAGTTGTCAAAATTAATGCTTTTTTTTTATGACTGGCTCTATTCACTTCTTCTCTTACAAATGAAGAAAAAGTGAAAAAAAAACCTACCAGGATAACAACAGGATAATGGGCCATTGCATGGCATTAAATGTTAAAACAAAACTAAAGACTAAAGAAAACTGAATATGAAATGGATTTAGGAAAGATGGAGAACTTTAAAAAAAACCTTTTGTATGTGTAAATCTATATTCAACATATATTTATGTTAATTATTTCGCATATTTGTTGACATTTCTATAAAATGTTAATAAGTGAAATTTCGTTTTATAATAAATCATTTAAGCTGAGAAATTTTTCAGATTTTTTTTAATTCTGTCGATCTTGACTATACTATATCCTACACCATTCGCTTAGAGAAGGGGTCTTGGCCCAACTATTCAGAAAATAAGCTTAAAAAAATTTGTGTGTCGTTCAAGCCAGACTAGTTTTATCGAATGAAATCTTAAAAAATTTTCATTTTCCTCTCGTTCTTTACCAAATTTCTGACCGAAGAGTAATTTGGAATTTTAGTTAAGTTAAAATAAAATTAAACTTAAATTCGTGTAGCACCGAAATACAATAGCAATTATTTAATTTCGGCAAAGCACTAAAAAACCCTACAAAGAAGTTAGCTACAGTAAACAAAATTTTTATATAAAAAGTGCAAACTGGTTAGAAGGGCAACTTATTGTTGCTGCAGAAACAGCAAAGCAAGATAAGGCTGGAAGACCACGCAAATCATTATACACCTGCTGCAATAGATCCAAGAGGCGGAAACTTAAAGATTTTAACGATGAAATGGGTTGTACAAATATAAAAGAATCTTTCTTACATCAATTACGATCACAGAACAAATTAACAAAAGTGGATATCATTGAAAAAGTTGTTAAAGCTAGTCCAGTGAGAACGAAAGGGATTCTTAAAAGTATAACAACTCCGAGCAATGCAAAACAGTTCACAAATGTGGAGGCATTAGCATTATTTCTGGATTTGAAGTTAACAAAACGGCAATATATTCAGGTCAGATTGCGTGCGATTGAAAAAGCCTCAAATATGTATCCAGCATATCATCACATATCCGCTGCTAAAATGAGCTGTTTGCCATCAAAGAACACTATTGCAATCACACCAATTTCGGCAGAGGTACAATTACAATCTCTACTTGATCACACAGCCGAACGCTTGCTTCGATCAATAAAAGGAAATGAGTTAAAGAAATATGGAAACACGAAGCTAATTCTTTTTTGTAAATGGGGATGTGATGATTCTTTGGGACAGAAACAATGCAAACAAGTAGTATGTGAAAATTTTCGGACTCAGATATGTTCATGGTACCATTTAATTGAAAAAGATTTTGGAAGATTCAGAGCCTTCGACTAGTACAACGCAAACAATGGATATTTGGTAAAATGAGACACCATCTTCTACGAAATACTGCAGGCCAATCAAATTTGAATTCAAAAAAGAAACTCATGATGGGCAGCAAATTGAAGTAAGCTACCAATTAGTGCTGACAATGTCAGATGGAAAAGTAGGTCAGGCTTTGACTAACAAGAAGGCTGCATCCAGCTGCATTATGTGCCAAGCAACATCAAGCCAATTAAATCAAGTCCCGACAACATCATTAGATAATACCGATGCATATGAACTTGGATTATCACCACTACATGCAAGAATACGACTTATGGAACACATACTTAAAATCAGTTATGATTGGGATTTCGGGTCTTCAGGATCAATAAGAAACAGCGAACCCAACGAAGAGTTAAGAAGTTCATAAAAGAAACATGTTAAAAATGAATATCGCAAATTTGGATTGATTATAGATCAGCCAAAACAAGGGTCAGATAACACAAATGATGGCAATACCGCAAGAATATTCTTTTCAGATCCAGAAACAGCATCTGAAATAACAGAAGTGCATTTAAGCCTAATTTTCAGATTTAAAATAATCCGAGAAGTACTTGCGTGCAATGAAGAAATTGACTCTAGAAAATTTGGCGATTATGCTAAGGAAACTGCAAAAAGATATACAACCAACTACCCATGGAGAAATATGTCTGCAACAGTTCACAAAATACTTTATCATGGAGAAGATGTCATTAAATACCATTTGGTGCCACTTGCAGATCTATCAGAGGAGGTTCAGGAAAAAGGGATAAGGATTACAGATTGCATAGAGAGCACAATACTAGAAAAATTTCACGAAATTCCACAAATGAGGATCTATTTAATATATTATTGGCAACGTCAGATCCGTTCATCTCCAGTATTCGAAATCAATGGAAAGTGGAACATCGGGATTTAAATGTAGAAGTCAAAAAACTACTAAAGAATAGAAATAACACAGAACAAAATATGGAATATTTGCAATCAATATTTGAGTCAAATGAATAATAATTATAATTGCCTTTCATTGTTATTTAAGCACGAAAAACAAAGTATTAGTAAAAAATAATAATAAACAGAACCTACCATTGTTACAAATGCAATTAAAATCTATTGTAGTTTTTATTTTTAAAATGTTTTTTAAAATTATCAAATTTGACAACAAAAAATTTTTAATTTTTCAGTAATAATAGCAAGATTTTTAGATAATATTATTAAGTTTTTTTTTTAAGTGTAAATATTCTTTGAGTGTAAACAAATTTGCAAATTTGACAACAAAAAATTTTAAATTTTTCAGTAAGAATAACAAAATCTCCAGTTGATTTTAGTATTTTTTTTTTTGAGTGTAAAAATTTTTTTGAGTGTAACTTTAAAAAAATCCCATTATTACAAAAAATGTTTTTAATTTTTCAGTAATAATAACAAAATCTCCAGTTGATTTTACTATTTTTTTTTTTTGAGTGTAAAAATTTTTTTGAGTGTAACTTTAAAAAAATCCCTTTATTACAAAAAATGTTTTTAATTTTTCAGTAATAATAACAAAATCTCCAGTTGATTTTACTATTTTTTTTTTTTGAGTGTAAAAATTTTTTTGAGTGTAACTTTAAAAAAATCCCTTTATTACAAACAATGTTTTTAATTTTTCAGTAATAATAACAAAATCTCCAGTTGATTTTACTATTTTTTTTTTGAGTGTAAAAATTTTTTTGAGTGTAACTTTAAAAAAATCCCTTTATTACAAAAAATGTTTTTAATTTTTCAGTAATAATAACAAAATCTCCAGTTGATTTTACTATTTTTTTTTTTTTGAGTGTAAAAATTTTTTTGAGTGTAACATTAAAAAAATCCCATTATTACAAAAAATGTTTATATTATTAAAATCCAAATATTAAATTTTTTAATAAATAAAAAATAATAAACACATATTTCACTCTAATGCCTGTTTTCTCAATAGGCGATTATATTTTATCCCAACGAGAAACTGCCGATTAAAGAAATTTGTTTTTCTCAATGTCTGGTTTGCTTCTATTTTGTCGCAAAGCTAACCAGCACTCACCTGCCAGTTATTTATTTATCATACAGAAAAATTATTCTCACAACTTTCATATCAATTTTGAGAGGCATTGCCAACTGAAAATAATTCTCCCAACTTTCATATGTATTTTGAGAGGCATTGCCAACTGAAAATAATGTTTTTTGTCGTTACATTGAGAAAACCAAAATTGTTAGCCGGCAGTTTATCGGTCCAATAAATTTATGTCCTGGTTAAGTAACAGGCAGTTTGACGATACATTGAGAAAATCGGCATAAAAGTTAAAAAAAATCAAAAGTTCAACTTTGACCTAGAATTCCTTAAAAAGTCCTCAATCAACTTTAATGTAATTAAAACTGAGTCAAGCTGAACTAAATATCTACCCATTAAAAAAAAAATTACGTAAATATTTTGCTCGGTTCAAAAGTTACAGAATTTTGGCCAATGAAAAACGATTTTCAGCCACTGAGGGGCGTCTAAATATGTATGAATACTAAGAAATAATTTAGAGTGGAAGTGATACAAACGTATGAGTGTTATTTTTATTATTAAGTAAAGTGAACGAGTGCATGAGTATTTATACCCTACTAGTATAGCCCATCGTTTCGAAATTCGAGTGCAAATTCTAGGATATATTATTTTTTCATTCAATGTTTGTCTTCAAATATTTATGAATATTTAAATGAGCCTAAATGTTGTTAATCAGTTTTAGCAATTCACAATTCAACACAGAGTGTCTGATATATAACCTAAATCGGATAAACAGTGTGTAACGAATTATTATAAATATTTTATTTTATTTGATTTAATATATTTATAAGACAGATTAAACATAAATTTTATCATTCTCAGCTTCTACTCCATATAAACTACAGCTATGCCAATTTTCACACTCCTCCGTGGCTGCATATTGCTTAAAAAGGGAACTAAAAATATACCTTCACTTATTAATATAACTATCAAAAATATTTTACTTTTATTATACCGATCGATTCAGAATTACTTTCTGAGTCGATTTAGCGATGTCCGTCCGTCCGTCCGTCTGTCCATGTAAACCTTGTAATCAAACTACAGGTCGCAAATATGAATATATTTTAATGAAATTTAGTATATCGGCCATAGAATGAACGCTATTTAAATTGGTGAAAATTGGTTCATGTTCAGTCCTAGTCCCCATACAATTGACCCCTATGAGATCGACTTAAATTGTCATAATATCCAAATTATCATATAGATCGTGCGCAAATTGGGTCTGCATGTGTTTATTATATCCATTTACCAGTACTCCAAAAAAAAAATCCCAGGGGATTATTCTTTGTCATAGCCCCCATATAAAGCTGCTTCCCGATCTTCACAATCGATTCACAATCTAGCAAAAAACAGAAATATTGCACAGATTTTTCTCAATTTTGGTTTCTAAATTTTTTGCAAAAAATTAGTGACCTTACTAAATATGGTTAGAATCGGTCCATTTTTTAACCAAGTGTCCATATAAATATAGCATCCGTTATGAACTTTTTCATATCTGCAGCCAAAAAAAAAAAAAAAAAATAAAAAACAATGCCACTCAATTTTGGTTTATGCTTATTTTCTATATCCAATAAGTTGGATCTCAGAGATTGGGTCTCTAAACGGATGGTATAGGATATCGTATAGTTGGTCTAGATCGACTATGATTTTCTTACTTGTTTAATCTTTTTTTAGGCAAATTTTTTGTCCGTTTGTCAAATGTCTTTTTTTTTTTGTATTTATTATTTAAGTATCGACCAATTTAATGTTATTTTAATGAATGTTATGTAACGCCGGCTACTTTGGTCCAAACATTTTTTATTGTAGTGCGATTTGAGTTAAAAAAAACCAAAATCCACAGTTTTACCCCACGTTTCGATGATTATTTGTCATCGTCTTCAGGGGTTTATTTATTACAACAATTGTACAATGCACCAATTCACACATCCACCATTGCGATGGGCAAAAGTAATGAATTGAAGTTCGAATTACTTCATCACGCCACTTATTCGGCACATTTGGATCCCTCGGGTTTTTTTTTCTATTTAAAAACTTCTAAAAATGGCTCGGTGATAAAAGATTTGCCAACGATGAAGTTATTATGGTTGATGGCTATTTGAAGAATATAGACCGTTCTAAACAGGGTATCGAAGGTGTTAAATATGGCTGGGAAAAGTGTATCAACTAAAAGGAAATTACGTTGAGAAATAATGAAAAAAACTCCCAAATATGTTCTGTTTTCTTTGTCACTATTTAAATAAATCATCAGTATTTAAATAAATCATCAGTATCATTATCGTTGACATCATCTCATCATGATTATCATTAAAAGCCCTTCAAGCCACTTTATCGTACAAATAAATAGTTGCTAAAAATATTTTCAAGGCAAAATATTAACAAGACTAAACAAACATTACAAAACAAAAAAAAAAAAAATAAACTCATTTCCAGCTCAGAATAATGTAAATGCGGAAGATTATGGAACGATATAGAAAAGGAAATAAACAAAAACATTTACAATTACATTGGTTTTTAATTTAAGCAGTTTAGTTCTGCTTATAACTGTTTAATAGTTATCTGGCTAAACAGAAAAGCTTAAGTTAAAACAAAAAAGAAGAGAAGCAACAAACAAAAAAAAAAATAAATCTCTATATTTATACCCTACAGCACTCCGTACTTGGGCAATAAGGCGTTTGCGCTGGTAATCGTAACTGCCAGATATAGTTCGGCTAGACTTTAATTTTCAATTTGACGATCGCTTCGGAATTTCTTACTGAGTTCATATAACGCTGTCCGTCCGTCCATTCATCTCTTGTCAGCCTGTCTGTCCATTTGTAGACCTATTGTGCAGTTTCTAGTTCAAAAATATAAAAGAATTTCATTGAAATTTGGTAAGTAAGCTTCAATCGGCTCGCTTTTGTAAACCAATAAAAGTAAATTTAATGATTTTTTACAATGCCTGATTTTTTGAACAAAGAAGTTCTATTAAATTTTGTTTGGGCATTGAACTTTAAGCTGTATTTATGTATCTGTAACAATATTTTCTAACTACCGTAAAGTATAAGCCACATAGACCAACTATAAATTTCGTATTTGTTTTTTTTTTCGTGCAGTATAACCATACATACATAGAGATTATTCTACTCATGAATACTGTTGCTAAAAATTATGTAAGTGTATGCGTGTTTATTTTTTCTCTTTTGTATATATCTGAGTTTCTGCATGCAGATCTATTTTTCGGCATAAAAAGTATGTTATCGGGCGCTTAACAGTTTAATTCTTTTTTTTTGCCATACATCTAGAAGAGAAGCAGAAATAAATAATATTCGGTAAGCGACGAATATATATGATACTACAAGAAATATATAATAAAATAATATAATTTTGAGTAGCCATAAATTTTTTATATTAATCCAACAATTGATAAAAAAAAATAAATAAATTAATAAAAACAAAAACAAAAAAATAAAAAAAATAAAAATAACTATGATTAATGCTTGAAATCCTCTAAGAAAATTTAATTTGCCATTTACACAGGAATTAAGTTTCAATGTAGCTTTAAGAATTTTTATTTTTATAAATTTTACTAATTGAAATTCTGGTGGCCATAAGAAATTACGGTTCGAAGGACCATAATTTTTAGTACTTAATTCGGAAAGACTATCTTAAATCATATATTAATCCCTATAAACAATCCTCCTACAACAAATCTTTGTTCTATAGTCTAATACAGCCTATTTTTCATAACAAACCTTTGATTTGTTTTCCTTTTAAAACTACGTTTATACCGTTATATTTAATGCAATATGTATACGTTACGTTTTTTTTTTCAGCTGCTAGTATTGATTCCAAGCTCTGTGTATGTATTTAAAAAAAAAACAACCAAAGATGATAAAATAGTTGGCTTTACGCCATATTTGTTAAAAGGATTCTACTTTATACGAGTACGTTTATATATTTTTTGTTTCTTCTTTTGTTTGCTTTGTAACAATTCAAACGGCCCAAAAGTAGGCAATCATTTTTTAAGTGTATGTTTGTGATTTTTTAATTCTAAACGTTTTTTTTTCTTTGGCTCTGGTATATTTAAGATAAAAAGTTGTAGTTTTCTTCTGAATTTTTTTATTTTATTTTATTTATTTTTTTTTTTTTGGAGAGTTTAACTTTAATTTAATTTTTTTCTTTCTTTTCTTTCTCTTTCCAGGTAAACTTTTTTGTGTTATCATTTGGAAACTATGTTATAAAGTTTTGTAAGACGGTATAAGTATATATTTAAAAAAAAAAAAACTTAATATCAAACTGAAACTTGTTTGATTTTTAAAACGAAAATTTGAATTTGTTTAAATTTAAGAATATCAAAATTAAACAGAGATCTACATGGAGAAATATAGATAGAAATTCCATGCCAAAGGCATGTGTGTATGGGAGATATGGACTAAATATATATTTCTATCAATAAATTTTGTTGTAAACAAAGAGCCATCAATTTGTAGTTTTATGTTATTGCATATTTTGAATTAAATGCTTATTTTCATCAAAATGCTTTTTTATAAAAATCTTTTCATAAATTTGTATCCGAATTAATAAATTAGGAATAAAATGCCATCGACATGAATTTGCATATTTTTGCATATTTTGCTTTAAATATATATTTTCATCAAAATACTCATTTATTGAACATTCTTCATGAATATCTAAATGTATCAATAAATTTTTAATAATATGCCATCGATTGTTGTAGCATGCTTTTTGCATATTTTGCTTTAAATGCATGTTTTTGCATATATGCCTCAAAATGCTCATTTATTGAACTATTTTCATAAATATCTATTCGAATCAATAAATTTATAACAATATGCCCTCGATTTCCACTTGCATATTTTTCCATATTTTGCTTTAAATATTTATTTTCATCAAAAAAAACCTTTTATTTAACTTTTTCATAAATATCTAAACGAATCACAAAATTTTTAATAATATGCCATCGATTTGTTATATCATAGTTTCTGCATATTTTGCTTTAAATGCACGTTTTCGCATATATGCTTTAAAACGCTCATGTGTTGATCTGTTTTTATAAATATCTATTTGAATAAATAAATAAATAAATTTATAATAAATTTATAATAATAAATTTATAATAATATACCCTCGATTTCCGCTTGCATATATTTGCATATTTTACTTTAAATATTTATTTTCATCAGAATGCTCATTTATTGAACTATTATTAATAATTCTATCCAAATCAATAAATTTTCAATAATTTTACATTGATTTGTACTTGCATATTTTTTTTTGCATATTTTGCTTTAAATGCATTATTTTGCGTATTTTATTCAAACCCTCATATATTGAACTTTTTTTTATAATTATCCATCCAAATCAATAAATTTCATTATTTTTTGAAACTGCATATTTTTGCATGTTGTGCTTTAAATGCATATTTCCATTAAAATTCTTTGATATTGAGCTTTTTTTTAGATATATCTGTCCGAATCGATAAATTTATAATAAAATGTCATCGAGCCATATTTGCGTATTTTTGCATATTTTGCTTTAAATGCACGTTTTTGCATATATGCCACAAAATGCTCATGTGTTGAACTGTTTTTATAAATATCTATTCGAATCAATAAATTTATAATAATATGCCCTCGATTTCCACTTGCATATTTTTGCATATTTTACTTTAAATATTTATTTTCATCAGAATGCTCAGTTATTGAACTCTTTTTAATAATATATATCCAGTTCAATAAATTTGCAATAAAATTACATTGATTTGTACTTGCATATTTTTTTTTTTTGCATATTTTGCTTTAAATGCATATTTCCATTAAAATTCTAATAATTAGCTTTTTTTATAAATATCTGTCCGAATCAATAAATTTCTAATAAAATGTTATCGGATCATATTTGCATATTTTTGCATATTTGGCTTTAAATGTATGTTTTTGCTTATATGCATCAAAATTCTCATTTATTGAACTATTTTTGTAAGTATTTATCCGAAGCAATAAATTTATAATATAAGTCCCCGAATTTATATTTGCATATTTTTGCTTATTTTACTTTAAATGCATATTTTCATCGAAATGCTCGATTATTTAACTGTTTTCGGAAATATCTAACCAAATCAATAAATTTGTGATAACTTAGCATCTATATGTAATTATATGTTTGTGCATATTTTGCTTTAAATGCATATTTTTGAATTTATATATCAACATACTATTTATTGAACCGTTTTCAAAAATATCTATTGGAATCAATATATTTATAATAATATACCACGGATACGTATATACACATATGCAAAAATTTTGCTTTAAGTGCTTTTTTTTACATATTTTATTTAAACTACTGATTCATTTAACTTTTTTCATAAATATCCATTAAGTCAAATTGGTCATCTATTGAACCTTTCTCTTAAATATCCATTCAAATCGATAAATTTGCAAATTTTGTTTTAAAATGCACATCTTCATCATTTCACATTTTGATCAATTTTTGAGCATTTTTTATAAATATCTTCGAAACTAAAAAATTTGTTATGATATTACATTGATAATTAAATGCCTATTTTTACACATTTTGTTACATATTCTGTTTCTGAATCAATAAATTTGGAATATAAAGCCATCGACATGATTTTGCATATTTTGCTTTAAAAATATATTTTCATTAAAAAGCCTTTTATTTACCTTTTTTCATAAATATCTGTTCGAATCAATAAATTTATAATAATATGTCCTCGATTTCCACTTGCATATTTTTGCATATTTTGCTTTAAATATTTATTTTCATCAGAATGCTAAGTTATTGAACTCTTTTTAATAATATCTATCCAAATCAATAAATTTGCAATAATTTTACATTGATTTGTACTTGCATATATTTTTTATTTTTTTTTTTTTGCATATTTTCATTAAAATGCTCGATATTGAGCTTTTTTATAAATATCTGTCCAAATCAATAAATGTATAATAAAATGTCATCGAGTCATATATGCATATTTTTGCATATTTTGCTTTTAATACATGTTTTTGCTTATATGCACCAAAAATTTCATTTGTTGAACTATTTTCGTAACTATCTATTCGAATTAAAAAATTTATAATATAATGCCCCGAATTTATATATGCATATTTTTGCATATTTTCATCGAATTGCTCGATTATTGAACTGTTTTCGTAAATATCTAACCAAATCAATAAATTGTGATAACTTTATGTTTGTGCATATTTTGCTTTAAGTGCATATTTTTGCATATATATATATATCAAAATGCTCATTTATTGAACCGTTTTCAAAAATATCTATCGAAATCAATAAATCATCTATATATTAATACGTGAAGGTAAATTTTTAGTTCCCTTTTTAAGCAATATGCGGGAACGGAGGAGTGTGAAAATAGGCATAGTTATAGTTCATATGGAAGAGAAGCTGAGAATGATAAAATTTATGTTTAATCTGTCTTACAAACATATTAAATTAAATAAAATAAAATATTTTTAATAATTCGTTACACCCTGTTAATGCGAATGATTTACATTATATATCAGACGCTCTGTGTTGAAATATGAATTGCTAAAATTGATTAACATACCTTTAGGCTCATTTAAATATTCATAAATTTTTTATATATTTGGATTAAAAAAGAATTGGAATCCAAAATGGAATGAAAAAATAATATCTTTTAGAATTTGCACTCGAATTTCGAGTGCTAGGCTATACTAGTTTATAATAATAGGCCATCGATTTGTATTTACATATTTTTTGCATATTTTGCTTTAAATACTTTTTGTTTTTTTGCATATTTTATTTAAATATCCATCCAAGTCAATAAAATTTCAATTAAATTGCATCGCTTTATAATTGTATATATTTGCATATTTCGTTTTAAACGTATATTTTCATCAAAATGGTCATCTATTGCATCTTTGTCTTAATTATCCATCCAAATCAATAAATTTGCAAATTTTGTTTTAAAATGCACATTTCCCTCATTTCACATTTCGATCATTCATTGAGCATTTTTTATAAATATTTTCCAAGCTAATAAATTTCTAATGAAATAGCCTTGATAAGTAAGTGCATATTTTTACACATTTTACTGCAAATGCATTTTTTCTCATATTTTATTCAAATTGCTCATTTAATGAATTTTTTTTTCAGAAATATTCAATCAATCCAAATATTCAATAAATCGATTTGTAATTGTATACTTTTCCATGTTATGCTTTAAATGCATATTTTCATCGAAATTGTCATTTATTGAACTTTTTTCATAAAAATCTATTCGAATCAATAAATTTGTACTAAAATGCCATCGATTATTATTTGGACATTTTTTGGCATAAATTGCTTTAAATGCATACTTTCATTAAAATGCTCATGCATTGCCCATTTTTTTTTATAAATATCTATCAAAATTAATAGATTTCCAATAATGCTACATAAATTTATATACGAATATTTTTTATTATTTTGATTTAAATATATATTTTTTCAAATTTAAATTTGTATTGAATTTTTCGTAATTATCAATCCCAATAAATAAATTTTCAATTAAATCCAATCGATTTGTAATTGCAGATTTTGCTTTAAATGCATATGTCCATCAAAATGATCATTTATTGAAATTTTTTCATATTATAATTTAAAAATGCATATTTCGAGCTATGACCCCAAAACGGCTTAAAACGCAACAATCAAAACTGAAATATTTTTAAAATATCTTCATATAAAAGAAACAAAGTGAAACGAATCGAAACGAAAAAAAGTAAGAGTGTTAAATTCGGCTGTGACGAATCTTTGATAACATCTACCTGTGTCTTACACTCAATATTACGAGTACAACCAATGTTAGATACGTCTACCACTATAACACTGTAGCCGATATACAAACTTTAAATTCGAATATTATTTAAATTTGAAGTAAATTGCTTTTATTTTTGCCGGTTTCGCTTATAATTTGACGTTAAGAGAAAATAAACATTTCTAAGACATGGTAATTAAAAAGAAGTACTTTTTAGAAATTTTTCATAATTATATACTGCAGCATAGCCCAGCACTCGAATTTCGAGTGCACATTTTAGGAAATTTTATCTTTTATTTTTATTTTTTTTTCAATGCTTTTTTAATCTATATGTATATACAAAAATCTATGGCTATTTAAATAAAATTTATTATATTTCAAGATATATAATTGAGTTGGGTAATAAATAATTTTATAAGAGCCTAAAGGTATGCTAATCAATTTTAGTAATTCACAGTTCATCACAGGGCATGTGATAGACAATTATAATGAAACTCGAAGAATTGTGAATTAGCTAAAATTTATTAGCATACCTTATGAAATTATTTATTGTAAATATTTATTTTATTTAATTTATTATATTTTTAACACATATTATACATAAATTTTATTATTAGGCACTTCTGCTCCATACGATCTATAACTATATCAAATTTTACACTCGTCCGTTTGCGCATTTTGCTTAAAAACAGTCACAATGATTTTCCTTCACGTATTAATATATACAAAAAAATAATACTTTTTTAAAAGGTAATTTTTTGAGAATATTAATTTAAAAAAAGTAATTTTTAACGAATATATACTTTTTTTCAAAAAGGTACTTTAAAAAAAAATACTTTATTATAACGGTACTCTTCTTATTAAATGCAATTTTCAAGAATACGTAATTTTTTAATAAAATTGACTTTAAAAAGGGTAATTTTTAAGAGATCCTACTTGTTACATTTCTTAAAAAAGGTACGCTTTTAAACAAATTTATTTTCTATTTACGTACGGTTTTTTTTTTTAAGATAATATATTTTGAAAAGAGTACTCTTTTTACAAACCTATTTTTTTTAAGAAAATTTAATTTTTAAGAAAAGGTTCTTTTAAAAAAAGGTACTAAAAAATTATTACTTGTTTTAGAAAAGGTACTTTTTTAAAAAAGAATATTTTTATAAAAAGGTATTTCTTAAAAAAGGGACAAATTAAAAAAATTTTTTGCAGTTTAGTACTTATTGTGTTTTAGTAATGTACCTTTTTTTAAAAAATGTCTTTTCCTAAAAAAGTACATTTTCTTAAAAAAAGTATTTCTTATTAAAAAAAGTACATTTTCTTAAAAAGCACCCTACCCTGAAATCTACCCTTTCTTGAAAAGTGCAATTTTCTCAATAACTATCTCTTCTTAATAAATTACTATATAACAAAAATTACGATTTCCAAAAAGTGCCCTGGTAAAAAAAAGTGTCTTATCGTCAGTGGTGGATTTACGCCTAGGCCCATGAGGCCCAGGCCTAGGGCAGCATAATTTAAAGGGCGCCAAAATTTAAAGGTAAAATAATATAAGAGCTATTTAAATTCGAAAATTGATTTGGCCCAGTTTTGCTTTAAACGAGTACGAAATTTCTATTTAATTATATTAAATAATTCAATTATTGAATTTACTTTCTTATTAGTAATTCGACTTAGAGGGTTATCGATTCTGACCACAGATTTAATAAAAAAAATAAAATAATATTCTTAAAAAATCTGTGTACCTTAACTTTATTTTAAAATCGCTAGATTTGACGGGAAAATAGCTAAATTCCCATCACTGCTCAGAAGGTTTTAAAGAATAATTAGGTGATTTCCCTTTTCAATAATTATCTATGAAAAATAAAAATGTGGGTGTTATTTATTTTGAATGTGTGTGGCTCATTCTAATTGATAGTGTTCACATACCTATACAAGTATCAACATCTTTTTGTGTTTTTGCAATTCTAATCTATTGTTTTTTTTTTAATATGAGTGCCTATCGGAAAAAACTCAGCGGTGCTGAATGTCGTAAAAAAAAGACTGAACAAAATACAAAGGTAGATAATTTACTAAAAAAACACCAAAAATATCTACTTTTATGACAAATTGTTTGACAAAATCCTTTGATAATGAACAACAACCATAATGTTCATCTAAAGTAAGTATTTCGTACTAATTATCGTGCTTTTTTTCAATTGAATAAAAAGTTTTAATATAACTAAAAAAATTGTGGTTGTTGAAAAGTAATATTTTATTTAGCAGGACTTAGAACGGACTTTAGCACAAGATATCGAAGAAATACATTCAAACTCTTCTTCAACAACCTTATTAAGCGACAATTTAATTCGAACTGATGTTATAAAGATTGATAGTGATCCCTTTTTGTGGAATTTAAATGAAGAAACACGGGAATACATAAGTACAAACGCCACGCCACCAAATAACATCACAAATTTCAAAAATTCCAAAAACGTTTACAATGATAAAAAAACTAGGTATTGTTCCAAAAACCTATTTCAACGTACTTTAAAAAACGGAGAAATTCAACGCCGTGAGTGGTTGATTTATTCAGAAACTAAAGGGTCTGTATTTTGTGTTCCTTGTTTGTTATTTGGTAGTAGTGGTGAAATTAATGCTTTTACCGGCAAAGGGTTTAGTGACTGGAAAAACTCAAATGCACGCGTTGAAGCTCACGAAAATTCAGATTTTCATAAAACTAATGTTTATCATATAAAAGCTCGAGCAGTAGTTCAAGGCCGTGTTAATCAAAGTCTAATTAAACAGCTAGATGAAGAAATTTCGTATTGGAGAAAGATTTTATACAGAATAATTGCAATTGTTAAATCACTAGCAATGAGAGGACTGCCATTTCGAGGACATTCAGAACAAATTGGAGATCTACGAAATGGAAATTTCTTAGGAACAGTAGAGCTTCTTGCCGAGTTTGATCCATTTTTATCTCAGCATTTAAAATGTTGTGCGCACCCTGGGAGTGGAAAAACGTCGTACTTATCTAAAACAATCTACGAAGAAATTATAACCTTGATTCGAGATAAAGTATTACAACACATTTCTACTGAAGTGCAAATGGCTAAGTATTTTGGTATCATTGTAGATTCTACGCCTGACATTGCACATGTCGATCAGCTTGCTATAATTATTAGATATGTACGTGAAAATGGTGAAACCGTTGAAAGATTTTTAGAAAAAGAT
This sequence comes from Cordilura impudica, assembly GCA_963682025.1. Classification (NCBI taxonomy): domain Eukaryota; kingdom Metazoa; phylum Arthropoda; class Insecta; order Diptera; family Scathophagidae; genus Cordilura; species Cordilura impudica. Next base: position 21,111,924 of record OY821521.1, on the reverse strand, counting down.
ATTGAAAATGCCGTGTTAAACTCTCTAGAAAAAAATGGTTTGGACATAATGAACTGCCGTGGTCAATCTTATGATAATGCAAGTAATATGTCAGGTATATATTCAGGACTCCAGGCTAGAATTAAAACAATAAATCCTTTAGCAGATTACGTGCCTTGCGCTGCCCATTCTTTGAATTTAGTAGGTACTTGTGCAGCTGAATCTGTACCCGAATCAGTAGAATTTTTTTTCACTTTGCAAGAACTTTATAATTTTTTTACAATATCTACACATCGTTGGGAGATCTTGGTGCAGCGGACAAATTTAAGACTCAAAAGTCTATCTCAAACTCGCTGGTCTGCTCGACATGATGCATGTTATGCTTTAGAAAAAGATTGGTCTGCAATAATTGATGCATTAAACTTTATTGCAGAAAACAAAGAAGAGAAACCGACTACACGATCTGAAGCTATTGGATTGCAAAGTAAATTACAGCATCTAGAAACAGCTATTCTAGTCATTGTTTGGAATGTAATTTTAGATCGTTTTAATGCTGCTAGTAAGAAACTTCAGGGATCTCACGCTGATTTGTCATCTGTTATCCAAATTTATGGTTCCCTAGCATCATTTCTTCAGGATATGAGAAATAAACAATTTTCTGAATTCGAAGAAAAAGCCAAACAGTTATCTGGAGTTCAAGATTATTATCATTATGACACTCGTCGCAGAAAAACAAGAAAACTTCAGTCAGATGAATCACGGGTAAATGAAAGGGCACCATTTTGTGGAAAAGAAAATTTTCGTACAAATATTTACTATCCCATTTTGGACACTCTGAGTGTACAGTTATCCGAACGTAAAAACGCATACGAAAAACTTTTTGTAAACTTCCACTTTTTTGATAATATGTCTAAAATAAATACAAATGAGTTAAAAAGTCACGCAAATAAACTCGTCAAAAAGTATCCTGATGATTTAGAAGAGACATTAGCAAATGAATGCATTCATTTACATTATCAACTCAAAGATTTATTGGCAAATACTGAAGATGTGCGCTCTGCAAAAAATATATCCGACATATTACATTCACGTAATCTTCAAGATGTTTACCCCAAATGTATACATAGCTTTACGAATTTTTTTGAGTATCCCTGCTACAAACTGTTCAGCAGAAAGGTCATTTTCCACCCTTAAAAGAGTAAAAAACTATCTACGGGCAAGTATGGGCCAAGATAGACTTAATGCCCTTGCATTATTGTCTATTGAAACCCAATTAGTGCAAGAAACAAACTTTGAAGAATTAGTTGACGTTTTTGCCCGATCAAAATCCCGAAAAACTAAATTAACAAAATAAGCGCTGAATGAAAAAACTCAATAATATATTTTTGGATATAAATATATGAATTTTATTTTAATTTATTTTATTTAAACCTCAAATTTTGAAAGAAAATTATAAAATTTGGAGTTAATTTTTTTTTAAAAACACACACCTCATGTGTAAAATTTTATCAATTTTTGTTCGGAAAATATAAGCAAATATGTATGAAAATAAGACAAATGTATAAAAAATAAGACTTATATGACACTGCTTTGAATTGGCCAAAATATAAGATTAATTATATGTGAATTAAAAAAAACGTATATATAGTATGTATGTATCTAAATTAATAAAAATTAATACACAATAATTTAATTATTAAAAAATTGTATGTTTTTTTTTTTTTGATAATCACTCCTAGGAAAGGAGCAGGCCTAAATCCGCCTCTGCTTATCGTCAAATAGTCTCTTTGCTTTAAAAGTAAATTTTCTTCAAAAAGTACATATTTTTCAAAATCTATCTCTTGTAACGTCAAAAACCAACTCTTTTAAAAGAATGCCTTACCTTAAAAGACTACATTTCTTAAGAAGTACCATTTCTTAAAAAAGTCAATTTTCTTTAAAAAAAACCTTTTCTCAGAAGACTTCCTTTTTCTTTAAAAATTTCCATTTCTTTAATAAATACGTTTTCAAATAAAAGTACCTTTTTTGTTCTAAAGTAAGTTTTCTTAATAAAGTGGCTTTTCTTCAAAAAGTATCTTTTCTTATAAAGTACCTTCTTATGAAGAGCACATTTTTTTAAAAAAATACTTTTCACCCTTCAAAATACCTTTTCTTAAAAAGTGTATTTTCATAAAAAAAGTGAATTTTCCGAAAAGCTACATTTTCTTAAGAAAGTACATTCATATTTTAAAAAATTACTTTTTGAAGACAAGTGAGGGTTTTACGAAAAGTTACTTTTTGAGAAAAGGTACCTTTTCTTTAAGAGGATACTGGTTAGAAAAAATTTACTATTTTGAAAAGAAGGTTACTTTTTAGAAAAAATAAAGGGTACATTTACAAAATAGTGCTACTAAAAAAGTACTTGTTTTAAAAAAGGTATTTTTAAAAAAACGGGTACTATTAAAAAAATTTGGTTTTTAAATAAATTTACTTATATAAGAAGGGTATTTTTTTCCAAAAAAGGTACTTATTCAAAAAAGGTGTTTTTTTTTTATAAAGAAAAGTACTTTTCCTGTAAAAAAGATAGCCTTCTTTTTAAAAAAGTACCTTTTTCAAAGGTGTTTTTTTTTAAGAAAAGGCACTTTTTTTAGGGATTATATATTTCTTTATATTGGCGATTTTCTTTATCATATCATGGTAATGATAAAAAAAATGTGGTAATACTTGCTTAAGCTAAAGTAACACGTGCAGTATAACCATACACACATCCTTATGAGGCTAAGGTTACAGCTACCACGACTACAGAAATAAGAGCAATTATAAAATACTAGCAAATTCCAGCACTCAAAATTCGAGTGCAAATTCTGGGAAATTTTATTTTTTCATTTAATAAAGACCCTAAAGGTATACTTCACAGTTCAACTCATTTTAAATGAAGAAAGCAAACTCAACACATTTACACAAACACATTAACAAATTTAATAAACACACACATATCATTGTATAATTTTATGTATGTATTAGGAGCAACTTTAAACGATCATAACTCCAAAAAAACATTCCAGACAATGAAAATCTGTAAATCTGGGTAACAGCTTAAAAAAAATACCTTTCAAATGATAAATTTTTTGTCAAAATCTGGGTAAAACTGTAAAACTTACGTCGGTCACAAGAAATCGCCTTGCCTATTAATATTATAGATAACTTAAGAATAACAACAAACACATACTAATTTTTTCCAAGTTTTTTTTGATACTTGCTTTCATATCTCGTGATTTTTCGGACCAATTTTGATGATTTTAAATTTCACATCCTTCGAGATATTATTAAAAGATTTTATGGGAAAACGAAGAAAGTAGCTTAGTTATTCAGGGTGTGATCGTGATTTCTACAGACAGACGGACAGACGTTCCATGCTAAATCCCTTGTTATATGGATCGAGGAAATATATTGTTTTGAGATCTCCGGAACAAATTTAGATGCTTTACAAACGGAACGACAAAACTTTGAAATATTTTTTTAAATAAATGGTGCGTGGTAAAGAAGAAGAAAGCATATATTTCAAAAATTCATAACTGCACTGTATTCTTAATCGGACCGGTTTCTGGCATTTCAGCCTTCATCAGCGATTTATTGAACATTGTGATAATTGTTATGTTTTAATTGAATAGATTGTTTCTATATGAAATTTTTCTCTACTTAGGGCGGCCGTAAGGTTTTGAACCATGAACCTTCACATACACTCGTACTTGCACTTTTTGGTCAGCGCTTTAACACACTCACCTAAAGTCAGGCCTATGAGCAGTGTGGTTAGATTCAGTTTTCGTACCATACAGCTTTACTATGTATTAATTTCAGAAGATACAACTCTGTCCAAACAAACAATCGTTATTTTTGAATTTTGAATATTTTTTGCATTTATACTTCTAATTTCCACTATTCTCAGTTTTCGTAAGAGTTTTCATATGTGATGTACGGTTTTTGTACATACCTACATATGCACTTTACATATATTTGAGATGACGCTTTGAAGCGAAGAAATTTTTTGTTTGTTAGATTTATCGTCATATTTCAGACATATTGCAATTACTACTGTAATTAATTTATTTTTTTAAATTTTTCCATCTAAATTTTAAATGTTTCGTTACGTTGCGTTTTATAAAACGAGCAGTTAAGTGACATGATTATCTGTTTTCGATAATTACGATCTTTTGTAGTTTTAAATACAATATCTCTATGTTTACTTAGTACAGTAGACTTAATTGGCCTTGTAATGTTTTTATGCTATTAAAATTAATCTATAATATTAATAGGCTAAGCGATTTCTTGTGACCGCTGTTTTGTTCTATCGTTTTATCCCAATTTTGACCAAACATATATTATTTGAAAGGTATTTCTTTTTAGCTGTTCACCAGATTTACAGATTTTTAAATTTTTTCCTTTATTTTGAGTAAATTGCATATAAATTTGCTACTAACACATATATAAAATTATAAATATGCTATGTTGATGTTATTAAATTTATTAATGTGTTTGTTAATGAGTTTGTTTTCTTCATTCACAATAATAATGGATCAAAAAAAAATTGGTTTTTGAATTGGCTAAGTTGAAAGTTGCCTAGAAATTGCACTCTAATTTCGAGCGCTGGAGTCTGCTAGTTATTATTAAACAACAAGTTTTCAAATGCATATATTTTTTACTTCAAGTAAATATTTTCGCTTTTGTGCAGCATCTTATAAGCAAATATTTTCGATGTGTTTTACTTCATGCAATTTCTGGCCCTACTGCTGACTCCGATTTCAATTATATTTGCACTATAATTGCAGCTTTACGTAAACCGCAATTTATTCTAAGATAACTGTTATTTTTATGCTATGATTATGACTGCGATTGTGGTTTTATATTTGAACTACAGAAGAAACTTTATTTGTACTTGGAAAAATCAGCTAATATTGAAGGTGAGTTTGGAGAAATAAAAATAAGTTATTAAATAAATAAATAAATAAATAAATAAATAAATAATAAAATAAAATTTCTTTAATAAATTAAATCATTTAATTCATCATCGCCTTTTCCATTTTGCTACTTCAAACAACAATAAGCTGTTAATGTTTTAATAATTATATTGCTGATGACGAGGTTCTTTGTTGAATTTATAAACTTTTTCTCCTACTATTTCTACCAATCTCTCTCTCTCTCTCTCTCTCTTTGTCTAAAACAATAAAGACAAGAAACATTATTCCTACTTTATAATACACAAAGGAATCTTTAGACAATATACTCGTAGCAGGATAACAACTATTCTCTACTTGAACAACTAACTTTGCACGACTACACTTATATTTGCTGCTGCCACTCTGCCACTAAACTACACCAACAATGAAGATTCATCGAGTTCAAACTAAATGTCTTATTCTATTCCCCATATTTTAAAGTAAAACATTAATGTCTGTCTGTCTGCCGTTATGTTTGTGTTAGTATTAGATACGAGAAGTGCATGTGTTGGTTGTCGAACTTTAATGTTTGCGTGTTCTAAATATATTCGTACATGCGTTATCATATTTTCCATCATCAAGCCAGCCATCAAATTCGTGCGATAACGAACAATCAACACACACTATGGTTTAAATGTATAATTAATTATTTATGCATTCGGTTTGCTAATGCAGTTTTATACAGTTTTAGTATCTATCGTGATATTTGTCCTTCTTTAGATTTTAAAGTAAACTCAAACAACAACAGTTTCTGAATTATGTTGTGAAAAGTACTCAAATTTTTGATTAGTAAATGAAAATATATTTTGATGTGAACAACTATTTGAGTTGAAGTAATAAAACATTTCCGTTGATACGTAGTGAATAAAAATTTTTAATGGAAAACACTTCTTGTGATGAAAAAAGATTTGTGGCGAAAAAAAATTTTGTCAAAAAAAAAAAAAAAAATAATAAATAAATTAAGGAATAAATTTTTTTTGATATAAATTAAAAAAATTTGTTTGATATGAAAATTAATTTTTGAAGTACACATAAATTCTTGAGTTGAAGAACTAATAAAAAAAAACTTTCACTCGTATTCATAATCAAATTCTAGCAGTTGGCTAACTTTTCTTCATACGAAAATTTCAAAATTTGTATGAAAAAAAGTTAGCCAACTGCTAGAATTTGATTACGAATACGGGCGTTTATTGTGTAGGAATTTTAAGGTGAAAATTTTAAAATTTTTTAAGTAAAAATAAAAATATACATACAATATATATGCGGCGTTTCGTGTCAGTGACCCAATTTTTGAAACCGATGTCTTCCGATCGGGATGACATTTGCACCAAGGTTAGTTCTATTGGATAGTAGTTTAGACACAATTTTCCAACAAGAACGGTCAAGAACTCTCTGAGTTAGAGGAGGTCAAAATTTGACGTTTTGACCAAACAGCTGTTTTTTCTCATCCATGTAAATTTTTAACTTTGGCCCAAATAGTTTAGATAGCTATTTCTTCAATCTTTCGGGAAAAAATTTTTTAAAAATTAAAAAAATTAATTTTTTTTTTTTTTTTTTGGCAAAATGAAAATTTTTTTTGACTTTTTTTTAAAAAAACGCCTTTTTTTGCTCAAAAGAAAGCTTAGGTTTTTTTTACTTTAAGAGCTTTTTGGTACGATGCGTAGGATGCGTGGGATATCCATCAAAATAAAAGTTTTGTTACTCAAAACAACGGTTTTCCAATTTTTAGCATATGCACTATTTTTAGTTTTTTCCCATTTATGTGTAAGTGTTTCTGACACCTTAAAAATAAAATATTTACTGAGAAACTAGACGAATTAACCATTCCGATGGTACGTAACTTATCAAACTAAAATTTCATACCTTCGATACTGTAATACCCGCAATATGTTAGCCTCAGGAAAAAAAGCACTTCTTAAAAAATTATTTTTTTTTATATATTTGTAATAATAATTAAATTAATATATAATAATAATAAGTAGTATAGCCCAGCACTCAAAATTCGAGTGCAAATTCTAAGAAATATTAATTTTTAATTTTTTTCTTTCAATGTTTTTTTAATCTATTAAAACAATTTATAAGTTTTTAAATGAGCCTAAAGGTATGCTAATCAATTTTCATAATACACAGGGCATGTCATATTCAATTTAAATCATTCGCATTAACAGGGTGTAACGAATTACTATAAATATTTTATTTTATTTAATTTAAAATATTTTTAAGACAGTTTTAACATAAATTTTATCATTCTCAGCTTCTCCTCCATATGAACTATCACCATGCTAATTTTCACACTCTTTCTTGCCCGCATATTACTATTTTTATACCCTATACCACTATAAGGTTTGGGTATAATGAATTTGTGCTGCTGTTTGTAACAACCAAAAATATTTGACCTAGACCCATCTTTAATTATACCGATCGAATCAGAATCACTTTCTGACTTACAGGTCGCAAATATGAATATATTTTGATGAAGTTTTGTATATAATCTTTTGTCGGCCATGGGGTGAACGCTATTGAAATTGGTGAGAATCGGTCCATGTTCAGACCTAGCCCCCATACAAATTACCCCTATGAAATCGACATAAATTGTCATAAGATCCAAATTGTCATATAGATCTTACTCAAATTTGGTTTAGATGCGTTCATTACATCCATTAATGAGTAGTCCAAAAATGATCCCTTTGGCCCCATATAGAGCTGCTTCACGATTTTCACTTAAATCTATTAAAAAACAAAACTATTGCACTGATTCTTCTCAAATTTTGTTTGTATATATTTTTGCAAAATACAAGAAACTTTACCTAACATGACCAGGATCGGTCCATTTTTGGACCTAGTCCCCATATAGATGTAGCATCCGATATGAACGTTTTCATATCTGCAGCCAAAAAAAAAAATAATAAAAATCCCACTCAAATTTGGTTTTTGCTTATTTTCTATGTCCAGTTAGTTGGGCCTAAGAGATAGGGTTTCTAAACGCATGGTATAGGGTATCGTATAGTCGGTCTAGACCGACTATAATTTTCTTACTTGTTCAAATTAATTTATTGGAGCTAATTATTATTTAAATTTTGTAAATTATTAAATACCCAGTCTTTCATCCAGCTTATTTATCACCTTCATTTGCTGCTTTTTTGCCAATCTTTTCTTGGCGTTACTACTTGGCGTTCAGCTGTTGATTCCGCTGCTTATTTCTTTTTGGCTTTGGAAAGAAATCACATTGAGTGGAGGCAGGGTCTTACATCGACAAGCGGAATAAAAGCATGGTATTGAGCGGTAACAGCAATTGTTATCGCAGCATAGAATCTGCTCTTCAGTGTTTTCAAGCTAACTTAGATTTCTTGACCGATCTTGTTCAAAAATTGTGTCTAAACTACTATCCAATAGCACTAACCTTGGTGCAAATTTCATCCCGATCGGAAGACATCGGTTTCAAAAGTTGGTTCACTTGACATGAAATGCCCCATATATATATTAAATTGGTCGCAAAGTTTTTTTTTTCTTGAATTGCTATATATGCACAATCTATAATATGAGATTTGCTGTCATAAATGCGCTCTCTATTTTTGAGCTCGATCCGACGGTGCCTTCTGGCGTTTAGTGGGGCCCAAGGTACCCTATGTTATGAAAAAATTCTCATAGAGTCATTTCTTTATTATTGATGTGTAAACATCTATGCGCTCAGGGGGGGTAAAAATCTATTTCACAATACAATAACAAAAAAAGCGTACGGGAAAATCGGTGTGAGGTATATGTAAGTTTGTTGGTGTATAGATTATGATTTAAATTTATTAAGCTGATTCAACAACCAACAGAAAGCGCCATGAATGTATAGCAAACAACTGCAACCATCAAGTATAACAACCATAGCAGTTGCTTGCTATTCATATGTGGCGCTTACTGTTTGATTTTAATTGATTTTTAAATAGATGTTTACACATCTCCCCTGTGATCGGACTCACATAGTATTTTTTTTTATTAACTATTCGGTAGAAAAATTACAATTCATTAGATAGTAATCTTAATTAAAAAATATCTTAAAATCTAAACCTGGCCTTGGCAAATAATAGGTTAACGTTCTCGGTTTTATCCGAAATTTTGGGAACGGAAGATCTACACATTTTGTTATAATATTTTTTGTAACGCTTTTAAAAACTCAACAGCACTCACAAAAAATTTGAATTTTTTGAATAAATTGTCTTTTATTAGCTTAGGGTCATATGTCACCCCAAGTCCAAAAATGTTAATGGGGTCATATTATTTTTTTCCGAAACCCTAGGCTATTTAGATAAAATATAACATATAAATTAAGAAAACTGATTAATTTTTCAAGCAAAATATTTATAAAGAGTACATTTAATGAATATTTCACAAAAATCTAATTTTTCTCGAAATCCGGAAAAAAAATACTTGTAGAAAAAATTCTGACAGAGGAATTTACATAAAGATTCACACAGGTAATTTGTAACACGTATGTAACAAAACCTTATAGTGCTAGATCCATTTTTTAAAAGTCTGTTTAAGAAAATTTGTTAAAACTTAAAAAAGTAGTTTTCAAAATTTTATCCAAAAAATTGTTCATCATCGGTCTCATTGCGCAATAGGTTAACAACGTGGTAATAAAAGAATACTGCAGGTATGAGTAGTTATAGGTATAAAGACCAAGAAAAAAATAATGATGGCTTCATCAATTTCTTAAAGTTTAAAAAATTTCCGTCAAATTTCATAACCTGCCGGTTTTTTTGGCACAAAAGTGGTCTCGGGTACTTGCTATTTCTTGGCGAGTTTTTATTTCATTTTGAAATTATGTAGATTTTTGAAAAGTTAATTTACTACTGATGTCGTCTCATATAACAACTGGCCGAAAAAATGAAACTATAGAAGGAAATTTACGTAAAATCTGAAAAAAAAGTCATATTTTCCCCATATTAACATACTTGAAATCTTCAATCGATTTCCGGCGCGACTTTTCTTTATCCGATTGTACCGAAACTTCACATTTATTAGTTTTACATAGAAAGGTAATGAACTGGACAACGATGATACTCCCCAAAATCGCCATTTAAATTAAGGACCACGCTACTAGACACATTATTTGGTAACTGCAATGCTTAAATTACCATACAAGTGGTCATTTTTTAAAGCTTTAAAAATGACTAGCAGATTTTAGCGCTCAAAATTCGAGTGCAATTTCTAGGCATATTTATTTCTCAACTTAGCCAATTCACAAACCAACATTTTTTTTATTGTGAGTGAAGAAAATTATTATTATTATTGTGAGTGAATAAAAGAAACTCATTAACAAATACATTAACAATTTTAATAAACACACACATAGCATATATATAATTTTTTATGTGTTAGTAGCAACTTTAAATGCAATTTACTCAAAATTATTAAGAATTATTAAAAATTAAGAAATCTGTAAATCTGGTGAACAGCTAAAAAGAAATACCTTTCAAATAATATACGTTTAATCAAAATCGGGATAAAACGGTAGAACACAACATCGGTAACAAGAAATCACCTAGTCTATTAATATTATAGATTTCAGTATAAAAATACTTATTAGATAACTAAAATTTTTTTTTATCCAATGAATTATATTTTTCTACCGAATTGTTATGAAAAGCAATAAAAATGGACCAAGTGTGTGTTTTTTCATAACATCTTGTACTTTGGGCCCACTAAACATCAGAAGGCGCCGTCGGATCGAGCTAAGAAATGAAGACTGCATTTATGACAGCAAACTTCGTATTTTTTAAAGCGCATATGTTGTGACCAGCTTGTGTTAATGAATGTTTGAGGTGAAAAGGAAATTTAAAAGTTAAAAAATTTATTTATTTGGAAATTTTAATTTAAAAAAAAAAAAAACCAAAACATATTTCTATTTTATTGCATAGAAAAGTAAAAGTAAAGGTGAGAACAAAATTTTCACCTCAGAATTACTCTCATCAGAAGCAAAAACAAAAAAAACAAGTAAGAAAATTATAGTCGGTCTAGACCGACTATACGATACCCTATACCATGCGTTTAGAAACCCTATCTCTTAGGCCCAACTAACTGGACATTGAAAATAAGCAAAAACCAAATTTGAGTGGGATTTTTATTAATTTTTTTGGCTGCAGATATGAAAAAGTTCATATCGGATGCTATGTCTATAAAGGGACTAGGTCCAAAAATGGACCGATCCTGATCATGTTTGGTAAAGTCTCTTGTATTTTGCAAAAATATGTACAAACAAAATTTGAGAAGAATCAGTGCAATATTTTTGTTTTTTAATAGATTTAAGTGAAGATCGGGAAGCAGCTCTATATGGGGTCAAAGGGATCATTTTTGGACTACTCATTAGTGGATGTAATGAACGCATACAAACCCAATTTGAGTAAGATCTATATGACAATTTGGATCTTATGGCAATTTATGTCGATTTCATATGGGAAATTTGTATGGGGGCTAGGTCTGAACATGGACCGATTCTCACCAATTTCAATAGCGTTCATCCCATGGCCGATAAAAGCTTATATGCCAAATTTCGTCAAAATATATTCATATTTGCGACCTGCAGTTTGATTACAAGCTTTACATGGACACACAGACGGACGGACGGACGGACGGACGGACGGACGGACGGACGGACGGACATTGTTAAATAAACTCAGAAAGTGATTCTGATTCGATCGGTATAATTAAAGATGGGTCTAGGTCAAATATTTTTGGTTGTTACAAACAGCAGCACAAAGTCATTATACCCAAACCACATAGTGGTATAGGGTATAAAAATACAAAATGATAATTGAGGATACAACTCGTATTCGTGGTAACAGAAATTTTGGGGTGAAAATATTATATGGGCAAAAAATTTTTGTGTGGATAGAAATTTCAGTTGAAAAAAGTGTTAAACTGAAAATATAAATTAAAATTAATTTTTTGAAATTTTGAAGTGAAAAAAAATATAAAAAAAAAATAAAAACATATCTATATATTAATAGGCGTATATTATTTGAAAGGTATTTTGTAACGTATATTATTTGAAAGGTATTTCTTTTGAACCGTTTTGCAGATTTACAGATTTTTAAATTTTTTCCCTTATTTTGAGTAAATTACATTTAAAGTTTCGACTAACACATACATAAAATTATACATATGCTATGTATGTTTTATTAAATTTGTTAATGTGTTTGATAATGAGTTTGTTATCTTTATTCACAATAATACTAAACCAAAAAAGTGTTGGTTTGTGAATTGGCTAAGTGGAAAAATAAAGTTGCTAGATATTGCACTCGAATTTCGGGTGCTGGAATCTGCTAGTATTTTTAATTGTGCCGACAGCTAAATTTTATGATCAACGAAATTTTCAGGTGAGAAGATATTTTATTGGTGATTTATTTTTATTTTTTTTTGTAGAGTAAAACTACTATTTGAAGTCAGAGTTTTTAAGTGAGAAAAAAATTTGTCGCTTGAAAATTAATTTTATAGAGAAATATATATATATGTGACCCTCTCCGAGAAAAGGGACCTAGTATGTCAAAAAACGGGTTGTGTCAAAAAACGGTCGATTCTGGTACCTAAAGGGTTATAGAAACTTTAAATGCGTTTTTCTCTAAACTTAATTTGCACACACTAGGTCCGTTTTCTCGGAGAAAGTCACATACATAAAAAAAAATATGTTAAAAAAATATATTTTGCTTTCGTGGCATCAAAAATTTTGATAGATTTAAAATAGATATGTAAGGACTACGACTAGAAATGGTCCTAGTGGTTTTTTTTGCACTACTGATTAGTGAATATAGTAGACACAAATACACCATATTTTTATATCGACAAAAAACCAATTTTTAACAATACCACTCAAATTTGCTTTATGCTTATTTTCTATATCCAATTACTGTGACCTACGACTTTTTCTCTAAACTCATGGAATAGGGTATCGTAGACCGACTTGGGTTTTCAAACCTGTTTTTAATTGCAAAATTTATTACAAATATTCGCTACTTTTAGTGCATAATATTCTGAACATGAAAATTTTGGGAATGTGTAAAATGTATTAAAAGTTTTAAACACTATTAAAAATTTTATATTGTGTGTTTGCTGTTTGTCTTTATAGTTTGTTCCATTTTTTGTTGGCCACAATACGTGTTCAGGTGTTTTTTTTATTTTAATGTTATTCACTTTGCCAAAAAGGCAAAAAAAAACACCAAAAACCTCAAGTAAAAAAAAAAAAAAAAACAAATAATAACAGAAAATATAATGGATAATTGTTGATGAGTGGCCAAAAAGAAAATTGCTTTAATTTATTTTGCACCCTACATCACTCTTTTTTTATGTTGGAAATGTTTGTCACCATTTTTTGATCTGAAGGAATCAGACTCTATTTACCGCCTTTAAAAAAATACGGAATGTCTTAAGGTCAAGTTCAGAAGTACAATATCTTAGAGTCGACCTAGACTGACTATAAATTTCATACCTTTCCTTTATTGTTTTATCTACTCAAAAAGGTAAATGCTTGTTGTGAAAAGTTAAATGTGGCATTGACCAAAACAATGCCGCCACCGCCGTATGTGGTCTGATATGAAATGCGTTTAATTAATATGGAATTCTTTGAAAAATTTATAAAGTCATTACCATGTGGTCGTTTTTCTTTTGTAAAATTCAGCTTAAGACCATTAAAGATAAAAGCTTAAAAACTGTATTGAAAATCACAATACATTTTAAGTGCAACCGAAGAAATGGAATTTTACAGAATTTTGAGCGGATATATACAAAATTTTAACTTAAATTTTTATATACTATTCAATTTTGACTTCGAATAGTGACTTTGTTTTTTCCATTTGAAGATTTGCATGAATATCAAAGTCAACTAAATCGAAATGTAGCAGTTTTTTTTATATATTTCCCTATTTTGTTGATAGGAAAAATGTGAAATATACATGAAAATTTAAATTAAGAATTTTATTAGAACAAATTTTATATTTATTTCTAAGCTGCTGAAGAGAGTTAGTTGAGGTGAAAAAAATTTAAGTCTATATTTTTTGAAATTATAAGAAAAATTAAGGTTTTAGGTAAAAAGAAATAATTAAGTTAAAATTGCTTAAGGTGAAATTACATTACTAACGACACATACCATTTTTGCTTTATTCCTACTGTAATTTTTGTAGTTGAAACATTATTTTGTTAAAAAAATTTTTAGATAGAAAAGTTTTGAAGCGAAAATTATATTTAAGATTGAATTATTTCTAATGTAATACAATTTCGAGCCGAAAATAATTATGAAGTGATAAATAATTTTTAGGTTGAAACAAATTCCTGATTGATTGATATTATTTTGAGGTTAAACAGTGCAAAAAATAATTCTGATATCAAAATATTGATATGTTGAATATTTTTAATTTATTTTTATTTATTTTTTTTTTTTAATTTAAATACTTTTTTTCGATGAACGTTAATTTGAGGGGGAATTTAACCTTTTCTTAAAAAAGTTCAATTTTTTTTTAAAGAAATACCTTTTTGCAAAAAGAAGTTTCCTTCTTAAAATGTAAAATTTTCTTAAAAAATTAATATTTTATATAAAAAAGTATCTCTCTCTGTAAAGAAGTGAATTTTCTTAAAAATGTACATTTTCTTAATAAACAAATTTTCTTGAAAAAGTAAATATTTTTACCTCTTCTTAAAAAAGTAAATTTTCTTAAAAAAAGTATCTTTTTTTAAAAAAGTAAAAAGTATATTTTTTAAAAAAAGTTAATTTTCTTAAAAAAGTACATTTTCTTAAAAAAAGCAGATTCTCTTAAAAAAGTACATTTTCTCAAAAAAGTAGATTTTCTTGAAAAAGTAAATATTCTTACCTCTTCTTAAAAATGTAATTTCTCTTAAAAAAGTACCTTTTCTTAAAAAACTACATTTTCTTAAAAAAGTAAATTTTCTTAAAAAAGTACCTTCTCTTAAAAAATAAAATTTTCTTAAAAAAGTAAATTTTCTTAAAAAAATAAATTTTCTTGAAAAACTAACTATTCTTAGTTCTTATTATAAAAGTTAATTTTTTTTAAAAGCACCGTTTTTAAAAAGGTAAATATTTTTAAAAATTACATTTTCTTAACAAAAGTACATTTTCTTAAAAAAGTAAATTTTGTTGAAAAAGTAAATATTCTTACCTCTTCTTAAAAATGTAATTTCTCTTAAAAATGTACCTTTTCTTAAAAAAGTAAATTTTCTTAAAAAAGTACCTTCTCTTAAAAAATAAAATTTTCTTAAAAAAGTAAATTTTCTTAAAAAAAATAAATTTTCTTGAAAAACTAACTATTCTTAGTTCTTATTATAAAAGTTAATTTTTTTTTAAAGTACCTTTTTTAAAAAGGTAAATATTCTTTAAAAAAGTACATTTTCTTAACAAAAGTACATTTTCTTAAAAAAGTAGATTTTCTTGAAAAAGTAAATATTCTTATCTCTTCTTAGAAAGGTAAATTCTCTTTAAAAAGTACATTTTCTTAAAGAAGTACATTTCCTTAAAACAATACATTACCGTAAAAGAATCACATTATATTAAAAAAGTATATTTTCTTAAAAAAGTGGATTTCGCTTAAAAAATTACATTTTCTTAACAAAAGTACATTTTCTTAAAAAAGTACGTTTTCTTAAAAAAAGTGAATTTTCTTAAAAAAGTACCTTCTCTTAAAAAATAAAATTTTCTTAAAAAAGTAAATTTTCTTAAAAAAATAAATTTTCTTGAAAAACTAACTATTCTTAGTTCTTATTATAAAAGTTAATTTTTTTTTAAAAGCACCTTTTTTGAAAAGGTAAATTTTCTTTAAAAAGTACATTTTCTTAACAAAAGTACTTTTTCTTAAAAAAGTAAATTTTCTTGAAAAACTAAATATTCTTACCTCTTCTTAAAAAAGTAAATTTTCTTAAAAAAAGTATCTTTTTTTAAAAAGTAAAAAGCAAATATTTTTAAAAAAGGTAGTTTTCTTAAAAATTTACATTTTCTTAAAAAAAAAAGTACATTCTCTTAAAAGAGTACATTTTCTTAAAAAAGTAGATCTTCTTGATATGGTAAATATTCTTACCTCTTCTTAAAAAGCCAAGTTTTCTTAAAAAGTACCTTTTCTTAAAAAAGTAAATTTTCTTAAAAAAGTACATTTGCTTAAAAAAATACCTTTTCTTAAAAAGTACATTTTCTTATAAAAGTAAATTTTCTTGAAAAACTAAATATTCTTAGTTCTTATTATATAAGTAAATTTTTTTAAATAGTACCTGTTTTAAAAAGGTAAATTATCTTAAAAAGTACATTTTCTTAACAAAGGTACATTTTCTTAAAAAAGTACATTTTCTTAACAAAAGTACATTCTCTTAAAAAAGTACATTTTCTTAAAAAAGTACATTTTCTTAAAAAAATAAATTTTCTTGAAAAAGTAAATATTCTTACCTCTTCTTAAAAAGCCAAGTTTTCTTAAAAAGTACCTTTTCTTAAAAAATTAAATTTTCTTAAAAAAGTACATTTTATTAAAAAAAATACCTTTTCTTAAAAAGTACATTTTCTTATAAAAGTAAATTTTCTTGAAAAACTAAATATTCTTAGTTCTTATTATATAAGTAAATTTTTTTAAATAGTACCTGTTTTAAAAAGGTAAATTTTCTTAAAAAGTACATTTTCTTAACAAAAGTACATTTTCTTAAAAAAGTAAATTTTCTTGAAAAAGTATCTTTTTTTAACAAGTAAAAAGTAAATATTTTTAAAAAAGATAGTTTTCTTAAAAATTTACATTTTCTTAAAAAAAAGTACATTCTCTTAAAAAAGTACATTTTCTTAAAAAAGTAGATCTTCTTGATATGGTAAATATTCTTACCTCTTCTTAAAAAGCCAAGTTTTCTTAAAAAGTACCTTTTCTTAAAAAAGTAAATTTTCTTAAAAAAGTACATTTTCTTAAAAAAATAATACCTTTTCTTAAAAAGGACATTTTCTTATAAAAGTAAATTTTCTTGAAAAACTAAATATTCTTAGTTCTTATTATATAAGTAAATTTTTTTAAATAGTACCTGTTTTAAAAAGGTAAATTTTCTTAAAAAGTACATTTTCTTAACAAAAGTACATTTTCTTAAAAAAGTAAATTTTCTTAACAAAAGTACATTTTATTTAAAAAGGGCATTTTCTCGAAAAAGTAAATATTCTCACCTCTTCTTAAAAAAGTAAATTTTCTTTAATGGGTATCTTTTTTTAAATAAGTAAAAAAGTACCCTTTTTAAAATAAGTAAATTTTCTTAAAAAAGTACATTTTCTTAAAAAGGTCATTCTCTTAAAAAAGTACATTTTCTTAAAAAAATAGATTTTCTTGAAAAAGAAAATATTCTTACCTCTTCTTAGATAGATAAATTCTCTTAAAAAATTATCTTTATCTAAAAAAGTACATTTCTTAAAAAAGTACATTACCATAAAAGAAGTACATTTTATTAAAAAAGTACATTTTCTTAAAAAGTTACATTTTCTTAAAAAACACCTCTTATTAAAAAAGTAAATTTTCTTAAAAAAGTAAATTTTCTGAAAAAAATAAATTTTCTTAAAAAAGAACATTTTCTTAAAAAGTACATTTTCTTAAAAATGGAAATTTTTTTAAAAAAGTACATTTTCTTAAAAAATACATTTTAATTAAAAAAGCAAATTTTCTTAAATAAGTACATTTCCTTTAAAAAAAAGTACATCTTAAAAAAATACATATTCTTAAAAAGTACATTTTCTTAAAAAGTACATTTTATTAAAAAAGTTAATTTCCTTAAAAAAATACATTTTATTAAAAAGATAGATTTTTGTAAAGAGTTCATTTTCTTTTAAAAGAGTACTTTTTCTTCATAAAGTACATTTTCTTAAAAAAGTACATTTTCTTAAAAAGTACATTTTATTAAAAAACTAAATTTTTTTAAAGAATTAAATTTTCTTAAAAAAGTAATATTTCTTAAATAAGTAAATTTTCTTTAAAAAAAGTATATATTCGTAAAAAAGTACGTTTTCGTAAAAAAGTAAATTTCCTGTAAAAAAAATACATTTTATTAAAAAATTAAATTTTTTTGAAAAAGTACATTTTATTAAAAAAGTAAATTTTCTTAAATAAGTACATTTTCTTAAAAAGTACATTTTCTTAAAAAGTAAGTTTTCTTAAAAAAAGTACATTTTCTTTAAAAAAACATATTTTTTTAAACAATTAAATTTTATTAAAAAATTACATTTTCTTAAAAAATTAAATTTTCTTGAAAAAGTAAATTTTTTTAAAAAAGTACATTTTCTTAAAAAAGTAAATTTTCTTTAATAAGTACATTTTCTTAAAAAAAAGTAAAAATTTCTCAAAAAAGTACGTTTTCTTAAAAAAGTACATTTTCTGTAAAAAAAAATAATACATTTTATTAAAAAATTAAATTTTTTTATAAAAGTACATTTTCTTAAAAACGTACATTTTCTTAAAAAAGTACATTATCTTTAAAGAAATACATTTTATTAAAAAAACTAAATTTTTTTAAAGAAGTAAATTTTCTTAAAAAGTAAATTTTCTTAAATAAGTACATTTTCTTTAAAAAAAAAGTACTTATTCCTAAAAAAGTACGTTTTCTTAAAAAAGTACATTTTCTGTAAAAAAAAAAAAATACATCTTATTAAAAAATTAAATTTTTTTGAAAAAGTACATTTTATTAAAAAAGTAAATTTTCTTAAATAAGTACATATTCTTAAAAAGTACATTTTCTTAAAAAGTAGGTTTTCTTAAAGAAGTACATTTTCTTTAAAAAAACATATTTTTTTAAACAATTAAATTTTATTAAAAAATTAAATTTTCTTAAAAAAGTAAATATTCTTGAAAAAGTAAATTTTTTTAAAAAAGTAAATTTTCTTAAAAAAGTACATTTTCTTTAATAAATACATTTTCTTAAAAAAAAGTACAAATTTCTCAAAAAAGTAAGTTTTTTTTAAAAAAGGACATATTCTGTAAAAAAAAAAATTAAAGTAAATTTTCTTGAAAAATTAATTTTTTTTATAAAAGTACATTTTATTCAAAAAGTAAATTTTCTTAAAAAAGTACATTTTCTTAAAAAAGTACGTTTTCTAAAAAAAGTACATTTTCTTTAAAAAAAATATATTTTTTTTAAAAATTTAATTTTAAAAAAGTACATTTTCTTAAAAAAGTACATTTTGTTAACAAAAGTACATAATCTTAAAAAAGTAGATTTTCTTCTTAAAAAGGTAAATTTTCTTTAAAAAGTAACTTTTCTTAAAAAATACATTCTATTAAAAAAAAAGTAAATTTTGTTAGATAAGTACATTTTCTTAACAAAAGTACATATCCTTAAAAAGTACATTTTCTTAAAAAGCACCATTTTCTTAAAAAAGTTAATTTCTTTTAAAAATGTAAAAAAATATTCCTTTCCTTTAAATTTTCTTAAAAAACTAAAATTTCTTAAAGAATTACCTCTTATCAAAAAAGTATCTGTTCATAGAAATATTTTTTCCTGAGAAATAACTCTTCTTTAAAAAATAGTTTAAAAAACAGTTTTTATAAAATGATAATTTTTAAATAAGGAAGTAAGAAAATTGTAGTCGGTCTAGACCAACTAGACGATACCCTATACGATGCGTTTAGAGAATCGATTTTAGGTCCAACTAATTGGGCATAAAAAATAAGCATAACCCATATCTGAGTGCATTTTTTATTAACTTTTTTGCCTGTAGATTTGAAAAAGTTCATAACGGTTGCTATATTTATATGGGGATTAAGTGGAAAAGTGGACCAATCATGTGCATCTTTTGGAAAGCCACTTTTTTATGCAAAACAGTTTACAAACGAAATTTGTGAAAAATCTGTAAAATATTTTTGTTTTTTGATAGATTTAAATGAAGATAGGGAAGTAGCTAGAACTAAGAATAGTGCTATACGGTTTATTTTTGGACTACTGATTAATGAGTGTAATAAACATAAACAAACGCAATTTAAACGAGATCTATACGATAATGTGGAAATTATGGCAATTTATGTCGATATCACAGGGGTCATTTGTATGTCGACTATTTCTGAACGTGCACCGATTTTCAACAATTTCAATAGCTAACGTCAGCGACTGGAGTCTTTTATACTAAATTTCATCAAAATATATTTATATTTGCGACCTGTAGTTTGATTACAAGGTTTACATGGACGCACGGACACACAGACAGTCGGACTAACGGACGGACTGACATTGTTAATTCGATTAAGAAAGAGAATCTGAGTCCATCGGTATAATAAAATATCTAGGTCTAGGGCAAATATTGTTGGTAGTTACAGAAATCAGCACCCTAACTACGTAGTAATATAGGGTATAAAAATGACATTTTTCAAAAAATATTTTTTTTAAATCCGTGTTATTAAAAAAATTTTTTTAAGTACAGTTTTTGAAAAAAGTACCTTTTTATAAAAATTTTTTTTTTCTTAAATAGTAAGTTTGATTAAAAAATATCTTTTTTTAAATAGCACCTTTTCTAGAAAGTCCCCATTCTTAAAAAGTACCTTTTCTGCTAAAAAGTACCTTTTCTGCTAAAAAGTACCTTTTATGCTTTAAAAAATGTTTTTTAAAAGAATAATTTTTTAAGAAAATATCTTTTTATCAAAAAGTACCTTTTTATAATGTACATTTTTTTAAAATTCCTTTTTTAAATGAATTTGTTTAGAAAGTACCTTTTCTTAAACACGTACATATTCTTAGAAAAGTGTCTTTTGTTAAGAAAGTAGCTTTTCTTTAAAAAGTTCCTTTACTTAGGAAAGCAAATTTTCTGATTAAATCAACTTTTCTTATAAAATTATTTGTTTTTAAATTTTCATTTTCTTAAAAAAGTTAATTTTTTCTAAAAATTATCTCTTTTAAGTACCATTTTTTATAAAAGTACAGTTTCATAAAAAAAACTTTTCTGAAAAAAAAGCAACTTTTCTTAGAACGGTACGTTTGGTTAAATAAAAATGTATCTTATTTTAAAAAGTACCTTTCTTAAAAAGTACCTTTACTTAAAAAGTACCTTTACTTAAAAAGTACCTTTACTTAAAAAGTACCTTTACTTAAAAAGTACCTTTACTTAAAAAGTACCTTTTCTTAAAAAGTACCTTTACTTAAAAAGTACCTTGACTTAAAAAGTACCTTTTCTTAAAAAGTATCTTTTCTTATAAAGTACAATGTTCTAGAAAGTACCTTTTCTTAAAAAGTACCTTTTCTTAAAAAGTACCTTTTCTTAAAAAGCATATTTCTTAAAAAGTATATTTTCTTAAAAAGTACCTTTTCTTATATAGTACCATGTCCAAGAAAGAACCTTTTCTTGAAAAGTACCTTTTCTTAAAAGACATATGTACTTTCTTTAAAAAATCTTTATTTAAAACAAGTACTTTTTTAACGGTTTGCGGTACATTTTTTGAAGTGCTTTTTTTTTAAAGTACTTTTATAAAATAAAATATTTTTTTTTTTTGTAAAAAAAACCTTTTCTTCTAAAAGTTTCTTTACTCAAAAAAGGACATCTTCTCATAAAGGCAACTTTTCTTATAAAGGTGGATTGGGTTAAACTAAAAGGCACTTTTCTAAAAAGTATTTTTTTAAGTACCTTTTTCTTAAAAACACCTTTTTTGAAAAGTACCTTTTTTAAAAAATTAGCATTTCTTTAAAAAAAATCTTTTATTACAAAAGTACCATTTCATAAAAAAGTACTTTTTCATAAAAAATAAAATTTAAAAACATTTTCTTAAAAAGTACCTTTTCTTAAAAAGTATCTTTTCTTAGAAAATATCTTTTCTTATATAGTACCATGTTCTAGAAAGAACCTTTTCTTGAAAAGTACCTTTTCTTAAAAGACATATGTACTTGCTTTAAAAAATGTTTATTTAAAACAACTACTTTTTTACGGTTTGCGGTACATTTTTTGAAGTGCCTTTTTTTAAAGTACTTTTATAAAATCAAATATTTTTATTTTTTTGTAAAAAAACCTTTTCTTCAA
This sequence comes from Cordilura impudica, assembly GCA_963682025.1. Taxonomy (NCBI): domain Eukaryota; kingdom Metazoa; phylum Arthropoda; class Insecta; order Diptera; family Scathophagidae; genus Cordilura; species Cordilura impudica. The sequence goes on along the minus strand of OY821521.1, from coordinate 21,089,985 downwards.
AAAGTTTCTTTACTCAAAAAAGGACATATTCTCACAAAGGCACCTTTTCTTAAAAAGGTACTTAAAATTTCTTTTTCTTAAAAGAATTTTTTTTTAAACAATGTTTTTCTTAAAAACAGCTTTTTTGAAAAAAGGGCCTTTTTAAAAAATTAGCGTATCTTTAAAAAAATCTTTTTTTACTTAAAAAATTACATATTCTCACAAATGTACCATTTCTTAAAAAGGTGCACTTGGTTAAACTAAAAAGTACCTTTTCTAAAAAGAGTTTTTTTTAAAGAACCTTTTTTCTTAAAAACACCTGTTTTTGAAAAAGTACCTTTTTTTAAAAAAATAGCATTTCTTTAAAAAAAATCTTTTATTACAAAAGTACCATTTCATAAAAAAAGTAGTTTTTCATAAAAAAGAAAATTTAAAAACATTTTCTTAAAAAGTACCTTTTCTTAAAATTTTTTTTAACGGTTTTAGGTTAATTTTTGAAGTACCTTTTTTAAAGTACTTTTATAAAATAAAATATTTCTTTTTGTAAAAAGTACATTTTCTTAAAAAAGTTTCTTTACTTAAGAAATTACATATTCTCACAAAAGTACCTTTTCTTAAGAAGGTATTTAAAAGTACTTTTTCTTAAAAGAATTTTTTTTAAAGAACGTTTTTCTTAAAAACAGCTTTTTTGAAAAAGTGCCTTTTTTAAAAAATTAGCATATTTTTAATTGATGACCTTGAGCCAAACAAAAAACCCCCATCAAATTAGCATATCTTTAAAAAAATCTTTCTTTACTTAAAAAATTACATATTCTCAAAAAAGTACCATTTCTTAAAAAGGTGCATTTGGTTAAACTAAAAAGTACTTTTTCTAAAAAGAAAATTTAAAAACATTTTCTTAAAAAGTACCTTTTCTTAAAATTTTTTTTAACGGTTTAGGTTAATTTTTGAAGTACCTTTTTTAAAGTACTTTTATAAAATAAAATATTTCTTTTTGTAAAAAGTACATTTTCTTAAAAAAGTTTCTTTACTTAAGAAATTACATATTCTCACAAAAGTACCTTTTCTTAAGAAGGTACTTAAAAGTACTTTTTCTTAAAAGAATTTTTTTAAAGAACGTTTTTCTTAAAAACAGCTTTTTTGAAAAAGTGCCTTTTTTAAAAAATTAGCATATTTTTAATTGATGACCTTGAGCCAAACAAAAAACCCCCATCAAATTAGCATATCTTTAAAAAAATCTTTCTTTACTTAAAAAATTACATATTCTCAAAAAAGTACCATTTCTTAAAAAGGTGCATTTGGTTAAACTAAAAAGTACTTTTTCTAAAAAGAATTTTCTTTTAATGGTACCTTCTTCTGAAAAACAGCTTTTTTGAAAAAGAAACTTTTTTAAAAAAATTAGCATTTCTTAAAAAAAAAAAAATTTTTTTTTTAAAGAAGTACCTTTTCTTATAAAAGTGCCATTTCATAAAAAAGTACCTTTCCTTAAAAAAAATTTTTCTTTAATACACATTTCCTTGAAAAGCGAATTTTCGTAGAAAACCACATCTTCTTAAAAAGTACCTAATCTTATGCCGTTTTCTTTTCCGACAAAAAATATCGCTTTTCCGAAAAGTGTATTTTTTATAAATTCTAAACTAAGAGCAACCTTATCTTATAAATCAATCGAAAGATCTCAAAGTCGAGCCCTAGTAAATCGCAAAAAATTGTAGCCATTGACTTCTTTCTGGTCGTAATGGGCGAAGATTTTCCCATTGTTCAATTTTTTTTTTAATATTATCACCCTATGACTTCTAACAGGATAATAGTCAAAATTTTTTGATGAACACAGGACTTAGAGACCTTTCGTTTGATAAGTATAAAATAAGGTTGGTCTTAATACAAATATATAAAAAATAGACTTTTAAAAAAAGAAAATTAGATAAAGTATCCTTTCCTATAAAATTACCTTTTTTTTAAAGAGTTCCACTGTGCTTTCTCCGTTTCTTTGAAAAAAATATTTAAAAAAATTAATTTTTTTAAATATATCTTTTTAAAAAACCAAGTTTTTTTTTAAAAAAAATTCTTTTAAAAAATAACCTTTTTAAAGATAGTACATTTAAAAAAAAAAATACCTTTTTTTTAAAAAAGTACCTTTTCTTAAAATAGCATATTTTCTTATATATATTTTCTAAGTATACTTTTTTTTTATAAATATTGCCCAAACTTTTTTAATTTGCTATGATGGGCATGAAAATAGTTTTTATTAACTTTAACATTCCCTAACATAATTCAAACTAAGAATCTTATTCAAACAAATTTTATTTTATTTTAATTTGTGTCATTTACACTTAGCATATTTCTGCAATTTCATTGTATAAAAGCCTGGGTGTGTATGTGTGTAAGTAAATTTTATATGGCCACCAAAAGTACTCTGGCTCATTATTAAACGGAAACGGATATGAAAATGATAATTTTTTCAACTTTTTCTTTTTCTTTGGCTTTTTGGCACACAATTTGAAATTAGCGACGACAATTATGACATGACAACCACAATTAGGAATGGTGGCAATGACACTGATGATACCGATGCCTTACGAAAAGCACTTAGGGAAATATGTTCAACATAATTGGTATGAAATGAACCAGAAAATTAAAACAACAAAAGTATAAGATCAATTAACACAGATTTTTATTGTTAAAGATAAAAATGTTCCCAATAAAAGCTTAACAAAATCAATTTGTATAATATTTAGTGTGTGCTGCATACGATTGTTAAGATTCCACTTCTTTAATATTGTTGCTTTTTTTTAGGTTGAAAGAATATTTCAATGAAAGTTTTTTTTTTTTGTTCCTATTCATTCTTTCTTAATTTATTTTCTTATCATTTTCCAAACACACAAGAGCTTAATTTTATGCTTTGTTTTCTAAAAAGTTTTATTTTAAAAGATGTTTTGTTTGAAATATAAAGCAAAAAAAGGAGAACAAATTTTATGTTTTTAACGGTAAATACGAATTTTAAAGGCTCTTTGGTAAATGACGGTATCCATTGTTACCTCAACTTTTATCAAAATTTCCATGTAAATTAAAATTGAAATTTTAAAAAATTTAAAAAAAAAATTAATAAATAACTAACAGATTCTACCCCAAGAAATTCGAGTGCAAATTCTAGTAAATTTTATTTTTTCATTAAATAAAGACCCTAAAAATATGCTAATTAATTATAGCCAATTCACAAATCAACACAAAAGAAAACAAACTCATTTTTATTACAAACACATTAACAAATTCAATAAACACACTTAGCATTGTATAATTTTATGTATGTGTTAGTAGTAAATTTAAATGCAATTTACTCAGAATAGAGGAAAAAATTTAAAAATCTGTAAATCTGCAAAACGGCTAAAGAGAAATACCTTTCACACAATATATGGTTGGTCAAAATCGGGATAAAACAGTAGAACAAAACATCGGTCACAAGAAATCGCCTAGCCTATTAGTATTATAGATAACTATTAAAAAATAACAAACAAATAAAATAAAAATAAAAATTAAGAAAATAAAAATTAAAAAAATAAAAAATATTTAAATGGTTACACAGACAGGCGAATGGACGATATATCTTTATAACTCATTAGATCCGAGATTTTCATTCTTTGGATCTGTTTACTACATCGCTTCTTAACCGAAGGACTTAGTATAGGGTAGTTAGGATGGCACAAAAAACAATCTCATTTTTCTTCTTTTTGCCAAGAAAACGCTCCTGCTGTTTGTGTGATACAATTTTTTCTACTATTATTCTTGTTTTTGTTTACAAAAAAAAGAAAAAGAAAAAACCATCCATTGTAAATTTTCTCTCACTCACAATAATGCCATCATTTCCGGTAGAACATTAATGGCCAACTATTGTTTTCATTGAGTGGTGTTTGTTATAAATTTTGTAAATAAACTGATTTAAAGTTTGGTATTAGTGGTCATTGTTTACTGCTCCAACATTCTTACATTCCACTTCCTCTGCTATTCAGCTATTAAACAACTCTGGTTCGTGGTATTGTACTGCTACCACTGCCATTAGAGGTTTGAATAAACTTATTGAGAGTTCTTGATTAGTTTTAAGTGATAATTTTATATAAAATTTAAAGGACCAGTTGAATTTAAGATAAGAGCTTATAATAATAAATAAAGTAAATAATAATAATAATAATATCGCTGTTAAAATTAGGAAGTTTTAAAGTTGATGAAAATACTTTTTTAAGGAAATTTACCTTTTTATTAAAGGCTCTTTTTAAAAAATATTATTTTTTAAAAAAATATATTTTTAGTTATAAGGTACTTTAAAAAAAAAACTCTACTGTTCAAGAATATTTACTTTATTTTCATAAAAAAAATTTTTTTTAAGAAAAGGATCTATTTAAGGAAATGGGTAAAAACATATGAAATCAACCAATGAGTTGACCGCACCGATTTCGAATTGGATGAATTTTGGTACGAAGGGAAAGTTAAACATAGTAATAGCGTCTGCCAACTTTCAGTGTCGTAGCTCTCGTACTTTCAGAATTATGGCCATTCCAAGTTGGCAAAAATCAATAAAAATGCACTCAGATGCCTTAACACAATTTTGAATATCTCGAAAAGTGTTCATTGTACGTTAATAATCAAGGGCTCATTTTACAGACTAAAACATGCGCCATTCCAAAAAAATTTTTTTTCAAATTTTCGATCAAGGATAATGTAAATAAAAAAAGGACTAAAATTTCCAAAGGATATTTCTCGAAAATAAATATTTTTAAAAATTTCAAAAAAATATATTTTAATTTTTATTATGTTTTGTACAAGTCTGTCAAATTTCAATGTGCAGTCTTTATTACAACATGAGTTATTAAGAAAAAAGCAGGAGAAGGTTTATGTATTTCATGAAATGTACCAAAATACAAAAAGGTGACAAATTACAAAAAGAAGGACAAATCAAATGTAAAGGAACTTTTTCGACTTTACAACCTAGGCGATATATATATATTTATATATTTATATTATATTTATATATTTATTGCCTGTTCACACAAAAAATGTACAAATATTTTATGAACTGTGGTCGGCTTATTGGCAGTAGCAAATACAGTCCCTATTTAAAAAACATTTTATGACCCGTACTTCGCGCAAATTTTCCAATTCAAGAAAAGCAAGGCGTGTATTTTTTTACCTGAAATCTATTTTTTGTACCAAAAAAAAACACTGTAAATAGTTCAGAAACTGTAAGTCAAACTTCAGTTGAATACTAGATTTCAAAAGTGCTAAACGTCAAAGTGTTATAGTGTTAAAGTGACTTGATCGTTTGAAAAAACAAAAAAAAGAGACTAAATATTTAAATAAATTATAATTATTGTCAATACAAAAAAGTCGTGCACAATTCATTCGGTTGTGGTATTTAAATAAAAAATATGACACTCAATTCAACATTTTGCTGTAATCCTTTTAAAAAATCCGGTCACACTGGGTGCAATAAAAGTTTAAGACAAGTCCAAGAATGGATGATACAGTATACTAAGGATAAAAACATTACGATCTCAAATAAAATTTGTTGGACATGTAGAATAAAATTTTCGCATCTGAAGTAATCTAATAAATCTAATTTGGAAGAAGGTTCAGATATAAACGAAAATGTAGATACTTTCGATGACATTGCGTCAGGCACGGAAGTAGATGACATTGCGTCAGGCACGGAAGAAGTTGCTATTTCAAAATTAAACCAATCTTTCCCGTATCTGGAACAATCTCCGATAAAAAAGAAGAAGTTACATCAAAAACGGTACAGAGATGCAAAATTCAGGAAAATAAGTGATTCGATTCAAGACAAAATTTTCCACGATTCAGCACAATCAACTTCGCATATGTGCCCACAATCCGAAATAATAGAACAATTAAAAGAAAAGTTTAAAACATTAACAAAAAATAGTGAGAAAATCCAACTGCTAACAATTTTACCAAAAAGCTGGGCAATACATAAAACTGAGGAAAAATTCATGGTTACAAACTATATCGCGCGAAAAGTTAAGCATTTGGTTGAAACAAAGGGTGTGATGAGTACACCTAACCCAAAACTGGGAAGTCCAATTTCACCAGTGACAAGCAGTTTAGTAAAACCCTTTTATGAATCCGATGACGTCAGCAGGTGTATGCCCGGACAGAAAGATTTCGTGTCTGTTTTTGAAAATGGTACAAAAGTCAGGAAAAATAAAACACTTTTGCTTGGAAACTCAAGAGAAATGTACGCCTTATTCAAGGAACGACATGATGGAATAAAAATAGGTGTTTCCAGGTTTTGCCAACTTCGTCCGAGGAATATAATTCTAGCAAATGCGAGTGGATCTCATTACGTGTGTGTTTGTACAAAGCATCAAAATGTGAAGCTGATGATTGATGCTATAAATTTTAAAAAATTAACTGCTGGTGTTCCGAATTATCAGCTTGAATGTTACAAAGATTGTTTGAAACAAATGACATGCATTCCACCTTCTTCAAAGTGTCACCTACGTAAATGTAACAAGTGTCCAGGAATTGAAAATTTAAAAGCAAAACTAAATCAATTACTAGAGCAAAACGATATTGATGAAATAACATATAAACAATGGGTAAGTGTAGATAAGGATAATTTGGAGACCATGTTTGGCCAAGCCGACGTTTTTGTGGATTCCCTATGTGAAATGCTTGAAATTCTATTACCTCATTCATTTATTGCAAAACAGCAGGCAGCATATTTGAGCGAAGGAAAATCAAATTTGGAAGAAAATGAGTATATAGCAGTTTGCGATTTTTCAGAAAATGCTTCTTTTACTATTCAGGATGCAGTCCAGGTATTTCACTGGAACAACTCTCAGGCCACTTTATACCCAATTGCTATTTATTTTAAATCAGATGGAAAAACACAACATACAAACTTCATAATAATATCTGATTGTCTTGTACACGATTCTGTAGCTGTTCACCTGTTCCATCGCCACCTGAATGTATTTTTGAGAAAAAAGTTTAAAACAACCCCGAAGAAAATCACGTATTTTTCAGACGGTAGTGCTGCCCAGTTTAAAAATAAAAAGAACTTTATCAATTTATGTTATCATATGGAAGATTTTGGATGTAATGCTGAGTGGCATTTTTTTGCAACAAGCCATGGAAAAGGCCCAAGTGACGGTCTTGGAGGTACCGTAAAGAGAGAGCACGTCGAGCTAGTTTACAGCGTCCATTACAAGGTCAAATAACTACTCCAAAACAATTATATGAATGGTGCCTGCAAAATCTTTTGAACTGTAATTTCGAGTTTTTAACTCTAGAAGACCACGAAGAAGAAGCACGGTTCCTTCAAATTCGTTTTAAAGATTTGCGTACTATTCCTGGAACTCAAAAGCTGCATTCTATTGAACCTGTAGATAAAAAAAAATTTAAAGTCAAGCGATACTCGGCAGATGCAGATTTTTTAATTGAAATCCTTCAGAAATAAATAAATATGCTGTAATAAAGTGTTTAATAATGATAATACATAACGTACTTTTTACTAAAGGTTTAGCAATGGAGAAAAAGAGTTTAAGCAAAGAAAAGTCGAAAAAGTTCCTTTACATTTGATTTGTCCTTCTTTTTGTAATTTGTCACCTTTTTGTATTTTGGTACATATCATGAAATACATAAACCTTCTCCTGCTTTTTTCTTAATAACTCATGTTGTAATAAAGACTCCACATTGAAATTTGACAGACTTGTACAAAACATAATAAGAATAAACATATATTTTTTTGAAATTTTTAAAAATATTGATTTTCGAGAAATATCCTTTGGAAGTTTTAGTCCTTTTTTTATTTACATTATCCTTGATCGAAAATTTGAAAATGGCGCATGTTTTAGTCTGTAAAATGAGCCCTTGATTATTAACGTACAATGAACACTTTTCCAGATATTCAAAATTGTGTTAAGGCATCTGAGTGCATTTTTATTGATTTTTGCCAACTTGGAATGGCCATAATTCTGAAAGTACGAGAGCTACGACACTGAAAGTTGGCAGACGCTATTACTATGTTTAAATTTCCCTTCGTACCAAAATTCATCCAATTCGAAATCGGTGCGGTCAACTCATTGGTTGATTTCATATGTTTTTACCCAAATGTCACTTTAAAGATAATGAATATTTTTATACAAAGACACTTTTTTAGAAAAGGAATTTTAAAAGAAACTTTATTTATTTTATTAAAAGTGATTTTTTAAGAAAAAGTAGTAAATGTATTAGGAAAGGCACTTTTTTAGCACCATTGCTTTTATAGAAAATGTACTTTAAAACAAATACTTTTTTGGGAAAAGATAATTTAGAACAAGGTTCAGAAAATACACATATTAAACATACAATGTTCTGTTTTAAAACGATCAATACATTATTTTTAATTTCATGTCAATTATGTGTGTTTCTAAATTGTGTACTTTGTCGAACACATTCATGAATGTGTTCCGTTTTACTACTTGATTGCGAACATGAACGTGTTTCTATCCCGTTTTGTTTCATTCGAATACAGATAATTCTGTGTTCACACGGACAGCAAGATTCGCGGTTCGCTCTCTCATTCACGGTTCGCGTCCGAATCATGATTGAATCTACATGATTCGCCATGCAAAATTTTGAGAGTGAATCTACTTGGTTCAAAATGAACCTAGTTGTGAACCTAGAAACATTGAGTGTCAATTCCAAGTTTGATAAGAAATTATTGCTAGTTTAGCTGAACAAGCTGTCAAAAATATATAAACAAAGAAAAAAAAAACAAAAAATTAATTTGTGCAATAAAATATATAGAAACATTTAACAAATAAAAAGTATATATTTACATATATATATTCAAATAAAAATGGAAAAAATTAAATAGTGAAACGTAAAGTGTAGAAGTATGTCTTCAAATATTTGCACAAAAGATATTAAAGTGAAAATGAAACAGCAACACTCGTATGAACACCAAGTTTGACAATCATGATTCAAAGAGCGAATCAAGGGGTTCATTTTGCCGTCTGAACATGCTATAAATCACACAGTTTCGAGTGTAGCTTTATTTTAAATTCGTGTTCTGGCACGTGTACTGCGGAAAAGTAGAACATGAATAAAAAACAGCTTCAAGTTCAGTGGCTGCTTTAGAATAAACTAATTTTTATATTTTTTTTATGAATTATTTTCGTTTTTTTTATTATTTTTTTTTTGTTTTTATTATTTTGTTTTTATTTTTATTATTATTTTTTATTTTTATTTTTTATACCCGCTAATGAGTTATTTTAGATTTTTTAAATAAATTTGGTTGAAATAGTTGTCGTCGTTTTTGTCGGAGTGTATGGGCTTTTTTCGATCGCGAGTAGATAATGTTTTAATTTTTAGCTGTACGCATTCAGGAACACGAATTGAAAATAAAGCTATACTCGAACATGTTTATTGTTGATGTTCTGTTTTCTTTAACTTAAAATATAGCTACACTCGAAACTGTGTGGTTTATATATGTTCGAATAAAACAATACATGATAGAAGCATGTTCGTGTTCACAGTCAAGTATTAAAACGAAACACTTTCATGATTGTGTTCGGCAAAGTACACAATTTAGAAACACACATAACTGATATGAAAATAAAAATATGTGTATGTTGGTCTGAGCTGTGTTTGTTTACATATATGTACGAATTTTTTATTCAGTGTGTGTTTTTTTTCCGAACTCTGCTTTAAAATAAACTAACTTTTTTTTTTAGAACGTGGTTTTTAAGAAAATATACTTTTTTATGTAAATGTTCTTTTTTTATGAAAAGTTAGTTTTTTAAGAAGAGGTATTTTTTTTTTTAAAGCAAATATGCTTTTTTAAGAAAAAAGGTTTGCTAAGAAAAAGTACTCTTTAAAGAAAATGTCTTCTAACAAACAAACAACTTTTTTTTAGAAAATGTGCTATTACAAAAATATACTCTTTACATAACTTATTATAAAAATAATCTAGCCCATAAAACAGAGTTTTTATTAAAACTCTTTTTTTCCTTATGCATATGAGTTTTGAATCTCTCCGTGACTGTGCGTGACTTTGCATGGCTATTTTAAAATAATTCTTTGGGCACAACAAGTCTATGGATCTTAATTCATTCCGTGACTATGCGCGACTAAGCGTGACTATGTCAAAGTAAATCTTTTTCACAGCAAGTCTATCGACCAAGTTTCAGATCGATCGATTAAGGGGAAATGGGTTTTAAAGCAACCCGTAACTGTACGTGACTATGCGTGACTCTGCGTGACTACCCCAAAATTAATCTATAGTCATAGCAAGACAATGGGCCAAGTTTCAGTTCAATTGGATGAGGGGTAATGGGGTTGCCCCATGGCAGACAGACAGACGACAGAGAGATGAGCTAAAAGAAAGAGTTTAAAAAATTGCTTTCTTAGGAAATTTGCTTTTTTAAGAAAAGGTAATTTTTAAAGAGAATTTACCTTTTTAAAGAATTGTTCTTCTTAAAAAAAAGCATACTTTTTGTAAAAGGTACTTATTCAAAAAAATGTACTTTTTTAAGAAAAGGTCAGAGCTCAGAAAAAAAATACACACTGAATAAAAACTCGTACATACATATAAGTATGTAAACAAACATAGATCAGACCAACAACCACATATTTTTATATTCATATCAATTATGTGTGTGTGTTTCTAAATTTTTACATTGCCGATCACAATCATGAATGTGTTTCGTTCTAATGTTTCGTTATGTACACGAATTTTTTGTTTCACGTATTTTTTTTTCGAACACACATAAACCACACAGATTCGAGTGTAGCTTTATTTTAAGTTCGTGTTCTTGCACGTGTATTGCTAAAAAAAAAAATTAAAACATTATCCACTTGCGATCGAAAAAAGCTGATGCATCCCTATAATAACGACAATAATTGTTTCAACCAAGTTTATTAAAAAAATCATTAGCAGTTATAAAAAAATATAAACAATAATAATTAAGATAATAATAAAAAAAAAATTTTTTTTTAAATAATAAAAAAACGAAATTAGCTCATAAACAACATATAAAATTTCTCTGTTTTCTATTTTATTACTATCTTTTAATTTATATTTTTATATTTATTACCATCTTTTTATTTTTATTTTTTTATAACTGCTAATGAATCATTTTAAATTTTTTTTCAAAATTTGGTGGAAACAATTCTTGTTGTTATTATAAAGGTGTATCAGATTTTTCCAAACGCGTGTGGATAATGTTTTAATTTTTAGATGCACGCGTTCAAGAACATGTTCTTAAAATAAAGCTACACTCGAATCTGTGTGGTTTATGTGTGGTCGAAACAAAAAACAAAAAAAAAAAAAAAGATAGAAACATGTTCGTGTATACAACGCAATATTAAAACAAACACAGTCATGATTTAGAAACACACATAATTGGTATGAAAATAAAAATATGTTGTGGCTGCTTTAAAACAGAACATTGTGTGTTTGATGTGGAAAAGGTAATTTTTTAAGAAAAAGTGCTTTCTTATACAAAAAGGTACTTTTTTTAAAAAGGTGCTTTTCTAAGAAAATATACTTTTTTTAAAAATAGCCTTTTTATGAAATGGTGTCTTTTTAGCAAGGTTCAGAAAATACACACATGAAACACACAATGTTCTGTTCAAAAGCAGCCAACACATATCTTTATTTTCATATCAATTATGTGCGTTTCTAAATTTTCTACGGTGCCCAACACAACCATGACTGTGTTTGTTTTAATATTTCGTTATTTACACGAACTTTTTTGTATCACGTACTTTTTGTTTCAATTAACCACGACTTAAAATATAACTGAACTCGAACCTGTTTATTGTACATGTTCTGTTTATTTTTTCAGTACACGTACCAGAACATGAACTTCAAATAAAGCAACACTCAAAAATGTGTGCTTTATGTGTGATTAAGAAAAGGTTTTTTTTAAATACTTAAAAAAAACATTTTTTTAAAAATTTTACTTTTTAGGAATATAACATTTAAGCAAATGTTCTCTTTAGAAAAGCTGCTTTCTTAGAAAATGTTGCTTCATGTACTTTTTAAGAAAAACTTAAGGAACTTTTTTTCTGTTAGGAAATGGTCCTTTTTTAAGAAAGTTTACTTTTATGAAATGATATTTTTTTTTAGGAAAATGTACTCTTTTGAAAAAAGGAATTTATTAAAGAAAAGGTATCATTTTAACAAGTTACTTTTTTAAGAAGATGCAAATATTTAGGAAAAGGTTCTTTTTTAAGAAAAATAAATTTTTGAGTAAAGTTTCTTTGTCGAAAAAGGTATTTTGTTTAAAATATTCTCTTTATTTTTAAAGAAAAGGTACTTTTAAGAAAATATTCTTTTGTCTTTTTAAGACAATGTAGTTTTGAAAGCAAAGGTACTTTTTGAAGAAATTTCTTTTTTAGACGATGTACATTTCAAGTTATTTTATTTTTAAGAAAATGAAATTTTTTTAGAAAAGGTACTTTTGAAGAAAATATACTTTTTTAGAAAATGTACTTTTTTAAGAAAAGGTATTTGTTAAAGAAAGGTGCTTTTTAAATAAAGTTTTCTATATAAGAAAAAGTACTTTTTTAAGAAAATATATTAAATAAATAAATATTATAAATATAATAAATATAATAAATAAATAAAAGTACTTTTTTAAGGAGAGGTACTTTTAAGAAAATATTCTTTTGAAAAAATGTTCTTTTAAGACAATGTAGTTTTGAAAGCAAAGGTACTCTTTGAAGAAATTTCGTTTTTCAGAAGATGTACATTTCAATTTTTTTTTAAGAAAAGGTACTTTTTTAGAAAAGGTACGTTTTAAGAAAAGGTACTTTTTTAAGAAAAGGTATTTGCTAAAGAAAGGTGCTTTTTAAATAAAGTTTTCTATTTAACAAAAAGTACATTTTTAAGAAAATATATTAAATAAATAAATATAACAAAAATATAATAAATAAATAAAAGTACTTTTTAAAGGAGAGGTACTTTTAAGAAAATATTCTTTAAAAAATGTTTTGAAATGTTCTTTTAAGACAATGTAGTTTTGAAAGCAAAGGTATTCTTTGAAGAAATTTCGTTTTTTAGAAGGTGTACATTTCAATTTTTTTTTTAAAGAAAAGATACGTTTTTAGAAAAGGTACTTTTTTACAAAATATGCTTTTTTAGAAAATGTACTTTTTTAAGATATTTGTTAAGAAAAGCTACTTTTTAAATAAAATTTCCTATTTAAGAAAAAGTACTTTTTAAATTACTCTTTAAGAAAAGGTGAGTTTTAAGAAAAGGACACTTTTTGAAGAAAATTTACTTATTTAAAATGGGTGATTTTTTAAGGAAATATGGTTTTCTAAATAGAGGTACTTTTTTTTTTTAAGAAAATACACTTTTTAGGAGAAGTCATTTTTTAAGAAAAGGCAGATTTTAAGAAAAAGTACTTTTTAGGAAAAGGTACTTTTTAAGAAAAAAATACTTTCTTAAGAAAAGGTACTTTTTTAAGAAAATAAGATTTTAAGAAATTGAAATTTTTTTTTACGAAACTATGCTTTTTAAGAAAATTAACTATATAAAGAAAATTAACTATATAAAGAAAAGGTTCTATTTAAGAAAAGTAACTTTTTTTAGCTATGGAACTCTTGTAGGAAACGTACTTTTTTAAGAAAAGTTACTTTCTTTTGGGAAAAGGTACTTTTTTAAGAAAAGTTACTTTTTTTAAGGAAATGAGCTTTTAGAAAAAATAAACTTTTTTTAGAGAGGGTACTTTTTAAAGGGTTCTTTTTTAAGAAAATGTATTTTTTTTAAGAAATTTCACTTTTAGGAAAATGTACTTTTTTAGTGAAATTTCTTTTGAAAGGGAAGGTAATTTTTAAAAAGGGCATATTTTTTTTAAAATAATGTTAACATGAAAAGATAAATTTATACGAAAAGTGAGTCGATTTAACGATGTTCGTCCGTCTGTCCGTCTGTGTGTCCATGTAAACTATTTAATCAAACTACAGGTCGCAAATATGAACATATTTTGATAAAATTTTGTATATAAGCTTTTATCGGCCATGGAATGAACGGTATTGAAATTGGTGAACTTCGGGTCATGTTCAGACCTAGTTCCAATACAAATGACCCGTTTGAAATCGACTTAAATTGTCTTAAGATCCAAATTATCATATAGATCTTGGTCAAATTGGGTTTCTGTGTGTTTATTGCATCCATTTATCAGTTGTCTGAAAATAAACCCCATATGGCAATTCTTTGTCACAGCCCCCATATAAAGTTGCTTCCCGATTTTCACTTATATCTAACAAAAAACAAAAATGTTGCACAGATTTTTCTCAAATTTGGTTTGTATATAATTTTCCAAAATATAAGTGTCTTTTTCAAATATGGTCAGGATCAGTCCATTTTTCGACCTAGTCCCCATATAAATATAGGATCCGATATGAACTTTTTCCTAATCAAAAACAACAAAATTGATAACAATGCCACTCGAATTTGGTTTATGCTTGTTTTCTAGTTGAACGGAAGAGATAGGGTCCCTAGACCGACTATAATTTTATTACTTGTTTTTTAAAGAAAATGTACTTTTTCGGTCTCAGGAACTGTAATTTTTTTTGGTCGAATTTATCGAAAGATACAAAAATGCATAAATTTGCTAAAGTTAATTATTTTTGGAAATTTGTTTCTAAATTAAGGTATGTTTATATATAAAAAACGAACCAAGAAGATGGGACATTTATTTGTAGCAAGAAGCTACTATTTTTGAGAAAGCCTGGTTAAACGAGTCAGGAATTGAATCTTAATGGGCCCAGCCTTACACTGCCTCTAAAGCATTCTTGGTTATTAATACTAATAATTATTCAAAATTATGCATTAAATTCTTTGTTGCATAATTTATTGAATTTCAAAATATTGACTATTGTTGCATATTTTAAGGAGCTTTAAAAAAATATTCAATTTGTATAGGCAATTTCTCTGAAATTAAATTTATTCATTATGTATACTATAGAAAGAGTGCTTTTTTAATCTCTGGAATCTATCAATTTTGATTATTTGCTTACTATATTTATTTATTTATGTATTTTGCAAAAACTATGAAATATTTTAAAATAAACAATATTTATGCAAATATTTATTTATGTAGATAAAAACTGTAATGTTATCACAACAACTGAGGGCACACACAGATACAGATTAAAAAAAAAAACATTACAAAAACATAACAAAAAAGATTTTTGCTAATAGCAAAACATGTGATTTTTACCTAAACTCAACCGGAATACACTGGGCTCTAAAAGTATTGAAACAAATGAAATTTTTTTAAAATAAATTCGATTGCACCATATAATTTGATCTCAGAAGTGAATTTTTTCAAGTTTCCTATACTTTTTTAGCATTGTTCCCAAATATCACTGCTAACCAAACTATCTGCATATAAACATTTCTATTTATATTCATATTGCCTATAACACTCACACACATTCATAATAACAGTTGTTTGTGGGAGCATAAAAAGATTGAAAACACACTAATATATGCACAAAAACAGATACACACACACACACGTACATACACACAGGATGTGCACCGCTAGCAATACTTATCGTTAGTTTTTTCCCCTCTTGTTGCTTTTGTTGAGAGTGTTTATTATAAATATTATACAAAAGTTGCACAACAGCATAAGCATACATACAAGCTGGAACTCCGGCAAACTATACGAACACACACACACTCATAACATTGCATATTTATAACAGGAATTCATTATATTCAGAGAACTCCACATATTAGATAACCTGGATTGTGTTGACTTCGTACATTTGTGTATACAGTTTTAGTGTGAACTTTGAAAATTGAAATTTTTATAATGGAAACCCTTTAAAAGCTGAAACAATTTTCTGGATTGCTGTAAGATTTCTCTTATTCTAAGAATCTATTTCTTTTTAGTTCCATGAATATGTTGTTCTCAATAAAAATTTGCTCAGAATTATTTAGAATCTGAATAAATTTTTTTTCAATTTCTAATCCTATTTCCAATTACCAGAATTCTCCAGAATTATTCTATACAACAAATGTGAAAGTCTTTAACTATATCTCTATTAAACATTTTTTAATTTTAATTTAAGAAAAATTTAAAAAATGAATTACCATAATATGAAAGAATTTCTTTATAGAAAACTTCTCATAATTTCTAGACAAAATTTCTCATTTTCCTTTTCAGTTATTCTATAAAAAAATATTCATAAGTTGATACTATTTATCTATTGAAAAATTTCCACTATTTAGTTATTTTTCTATATATAAATTCTACAAATGTTCTTAACAATTTTGATAGGAAACTTTCTATAATTTGTGATAATTTCTCTATATAGAAATTCATAAAATCTTCAATAATTTATAGAAAAATATGCTATATTCTAAATTTTTCTATAGAAATATTCATGAAATTTGCGATAACTTTCCTATAAAAAAAAATATCATAACATTTGCAATAACTTTTTCTAAATATAAAAGAAAATTTCTCGTAATCTCCATGATTTTTCTATAAAAAAAATTCTCAAAAATTGCTATAATTTTTCTATAAAAATATCATTATCTGCTGTAATGTCTCCCTAGAAACATTCACATAATTTAAAAAAAAATATTTCTTAAAATTTTCTACAGAAAAATTCTCATAATATCTTTTTATCAACGGCGATAGGTGTTCTTATTAATAAAACTGCGACAGGTTCGCCATGGAAAAATTATCATAATTCGAGTCAACTTTTCTTTAGAAAGATTATCATAACTATTTTTGTTTTATAGAAAAATTACTATAGTTTTCTTTAAAAAAAAAATAATAAATAAATAAATGATAAAATTATAAAATAAATTATAAATTATAAAATTATAAATATAAAAGAAAATTTCTCGTAATCTCCGTGATTTTTCTATAAAAAAAATTCTCAAAAATTGCTATAATTTTTCCATCAAAAATATCATTATCTGCTATAATGTTTCCCTAGAAACATTCACATAATTTTCTGAAAAATATTTCTTAAAATTTTCTACAGAAAAATTCTCATAATATATTTTTATGAACGGCGATAGGTGTTCTTATTAATAAAACTGCGACTGGTTCGCCATGGAAAAATTATCATAATTTGAGTCAACTTTTCTTTAGAAGGTTTATCATAATACGGGACTATTTTTTTTATAGAAAAATTATTACGGTTTTCTTAGATAAAATAAATAAATTATAAAAAACTCTTTATAGAAAATTTGTTAGTTTAATGAAAAATGTTCTATAGAAAATTGTTTATATAAATTTTCTATAGAAAATTTTGCACAAAATAAAAAATTTTCTGTAAAAAATTAACCTCAAACATGGGAATTTTTCTACAAAAATAATTGTAAAAAGTGCGAAAAATTTAAAAAAAAAATTTTTTTTTGTTATAGAAAAATATGCATGTATAAACATATTCTATAGAATTCTCATAATCTTCAATAATATTTTTATAAAAAAATCTACATACTTTGAGACAGTTTTTCTATAGCAAAACTACAAATGACAGTTTTTCTATAGAATGAATAACAACTTGAAATTTAATAATTCAAATTATCTGTTATAATTTCTCTATAGAAAAATTTTCATATTCTCTTAAGTGGTAACATTTTTTGTAGAAAAACTGCGAAAATTTTTCAATAGTAAATTTTTTAATATTTGACTAAAATTTCTAATAAATTGCGTAAATTTTTCTATAGCTGAAATCCTCAAAATCCGAAAAATCCATAAAATCTGTGATAATTACTTCTATAGCAAAAAATTCTCATAAATTGTGTCGACTTTTCTACAGAAATTCATAACGATAATTAGAAAAATTATTATGCGAGAATTTTTCTATGGAAAAATTAATAAAATCTGAAAAAATTAATAAATTTTTTATAAATTTTTTTTATTTGTATAGAAATATAAATTTTTATATACATTTTTTATTGAAATCTATAATATTAATAGGCTAGGCGAATTGTTGTGACCGATGTTTTGTTCTACCGTTTTATCCCAATTTTGACCAAACGCATATTATTTGAAAGGTATTTCTTTTTAGCCGTTTTGCAGATATACAGATTTTTAAATTTTTTCCTTTATTTTGAGTAAATTGCATTTAAAGTTGCTACTAACACATACATAAAATTATACATATGCTATTTCTGTGTTTATTAAATTTGTTAATGTATTTGTAATAAAAATAAGTTTGTTTTTTTTATGTTGATTTGTGAATGGGCTATAATTTATTAGCATACCTTTAGGGTTTTTATTTAATGAAAAAATAAAATTTTCTAGAATTTGCACTCGAATTTCGAGGACTGGAATCTGCTAGTTTAAATAAAACCAGAGATTAATTTTTTATAAAAAAATTCATAAAATCTACGATAATTCTTTGATACACAATTCATATCATCTGCGATAAGTTTTCTTTTGAAAAATTTTTTATCCTATGCGATAAATTTTCTATAGAAAAATATTTATGCGATAATTAGAAAAGTTCTTACCTTATGAAAAAATTCATAATACCTGCGATAATTATTCTATACAAAAAATCTGTTGATCTGTTAAAATTTTTCTATAGAAAAATTCATAAAAAATGCGATAACTTCTCTGTTAATAAAACTAACAGATTCCAGTCCTCGAAATTCGAGCGCAAATTCTAGGAAATTTTATTTTTTCATTAAGTAAAAACCCTAAAAGTATGCTAATCAATAATAGCCAATTCACAAATCAACACAAAAAACAAATTAATTTTTATTACAAACACTTTAACAAATTTAATAAACACACACATATCATTGTTAAATTTTATGTATGTGTTAGCAGCAACTTGAAATGGAATTTACTCAAAATAAAGGAAAAACTGTAGAAATCTGTAAATCTGCAAAACGACTTAAAAGAAATACCTTTCAAATAATATACGTTTGGTGAAAATCGGATTAAAATGATAGAACAAAACATAAGTCACAAGGAATCGCCTAGCCTATTAATATTATAGATATTCGTTAATATTTCTAGAGAGAAATTAATAAAATATTCTATAATTTTCCTATAGAAAAATTTATTAATATAAAATTTTTGTTTAGAAAATTTTCAAAATCTGCAATAATTTTCTTATAAAGATTTTCATAAAATCTGCATAATTCTTGTATTAAAAATTATTTTATCTGCGCAAAAATTTTGATAAATTCATAGTACTATACAAAAATTCATAAAATATTTTATTAATTTTCCTATAGAAATTTTAATAAAATCTTGAAAAGCTTTTCTACAGAAACAAGTTTTCTATAGAAAAGTTAATAAAGTGTTGGATAATTTTTCTAAAATAAAATTTGTAAAATTTTCAATACTTTTGTATAGAAAAATTAATAAAAAAAATATGCGAAAATCTATAGAAAAAAAATTACTAATATCTGTGATATATTTTTTATAAACAAATTAGTAAAAGCTTCAATACTTCTTCTATAGAAAAACTCATAAAATTTCGATTCTTTTTCTATAGAAAAATTAACAAAATTTTTGATAATTTTTCCAAAGAAAAAATAATAAAAACTGCGATAAATTTTTTATATAAAAATTAATATAATCTGCTACAGTTAATCTTATTCGATAATTTTTTTGTAGAAAATTTCTTATCTTATGCTGTAATTTTTTTTCTATACAAAAGTTCGCTTCTTGTGCAAAAATTTTTCTTTTCTTTTATCTTATATTTTAATACTTTATAGAACAATTTTAATCTCATTTTTCTATAGAAAATTATCGCAAATTTTTTCCATTTTTTCATAAAGAAAATTTATATTTTTTCATAAAGAAAATTTATATAGAAAGATTCACTTGATAGTCTAAACAAAAACTCATAAAATATTTTATTAATTTTGCTATAGAAAATTTAAAAAATCTTGAATAATTTTCCTACAGAAACGTTAATAATATGTGTGACAAATTTTCTATAGAAAAGTTAATAAAATATTGAATAATTTTTAAGTACAGTAAAATTTATAAAATCTTCGTTACATTTTCTATAGAAAAATTAATAAAAATCTCCAAAAATCTATTAAAAAAAGTTATTGACATCTGCGATAAATATAAAAAAATTTAAAAGCTTCCATACTTTTTCTATAGAAAAATTCATAAAATCTGCTATAGTTTTGCTATGGAAAAATTAATAAAATTTTTGATAATTTTTCCAAAGAAAAATAATAAAAACTGCGATAAATTTTCTACAGAAAAATTAATAAAATATGCTACAATTTTTATCATCCGATAATTTTTCTATAAAAAATTTCTTATCTTATGCTATAATTTTTCTATCTAAAAAATTTTCTAAAAAAAAATTCTTATCTTTTGCTATAATTTTTTAATAGAACAATTTTTATTTCAAGTTTCTATAGAAAAATATCGCTAATTTTTTAATTTTTTTATAAAGAAAATTTATGTAGAAAAATAATCTAGATGTGCTTAAATTTTTCTATTGAAAATTTTCAAAAATTGAAAAAAATTATAATGAATACTTAGTCCATACAAAAATTCATAAAATATTTTATTAATTTTGCTATAGAAATTTGAATAAAATAAGAAAAAAATTTTCTATAAGAAAGATAATAAAATGTTGGATAATTTTTCTAAAGAAAAATTTATAAAATTTTCGATACTTTTTCTATAGAAATATTAATAAAAATTTGCTAAAATCTATAGAAAAATTAATAAGATCTGCGATAAATTTTTTATAAACAAATTAATAAAAGCTTCCATAATTTTTCTATAGAAAAATTCATAAAATCTACGATAGTTTTTCTATGGAAAAATCAATAAAATTTTTGATAATTTTTGCTAAGAAAAAATAATAAAAACTGATAAATTTTCTATAGAAAAATTAATAAAATCTGCTACAGTTTATCTTATCCGATAATTTTTTTTTAGAAAATTTCTTATCTTATGCTATATTTTTTCTATACAAAAGTTCGAATTTTATGCAAAAATTTTTGTAAAGAAAAATTTTTATCTTATGGTATAATTTTTTATAGAACAATTTTTATGTAATCTTTCTATAGAAAATTATCGGAAATTTTTATATAGAAAAATTAACTTGATCTGCTAAAATTTCCCTATTGAAAATTTTCAAAATCTGCGATAATTTTTCTATAAAGGTTTTCATCAAATCTGCGTAAATCTTTTATTAAAAATTTTTCATCTGCGCAAATTGAAAAAAATTATAATTTCATTAATTTTTCTAAAGAAAATTTATTAAAATCTTGAATCATTTTTCTATAGAAACATTAATAATATGTGGGACAAATTTCTTATAGAAAATATTGGTTAATTTTTCTACAGTAAAATTTATAAAATCTTCAATACTTTTTCTATAGAAAAATTAATAAAAATCTGTTAAAATCTATAGAAAAAAAAATTAATGGCATCTGCGATAAATTTTTTATAAAAAAAATTATTAAAAGCTTACATACTTTTTCTATAGAAAAATTCATAAAATCTGCGATAGCTTTTCTTTAGAAAAATTTATAAATTTTTGATAATTTTTCCAAAGAAAAAATAATAAAAACTTCGATAAATTTTCTATAGAAAAATTAATAAAATCAGCTACAATTTTTCTTATCTGATAATTTTTTTTTATAGAAAATTCTTCTACAAAAGTTCGTATCTAATGCAAAAATTTGTCTAAAAAAAAATTCTTATCTTATGCTATAATTTTTATATAGAACAATTTTTATCTCATTTTTCTATAGAAAATTATCGCAAATATTTTGCACTTTTTCATAAAGAAAATTTATGTAGAAAAATTCACTTAATCTGCTAAAAATTTTCTATAGAAAATTTTCAAAATCTGCAATAATTTTATAAAATCTGCACAATTCTTTTATTAAAAATGCATTCATCTTCACAAATTGAAAAACGTTATGATAAATTCATAGTGTAGAAAATTTAATAAAATCTTGAATAATTTTTCTACAGAAATATTAATATTGTGACAAATTTTCTATAGAAAATATTGGTTAATTTTTCTAAAGTAAAATTTTTAAAATCTTCGAACCTTTTTCTATAGAAAAATTAATAAAAATCTGCAAAATCTATAGAAAAATAATGACATTTGCGATAAATTTTTTATAAAAAAATTAGATAAAGCGTCCATACTTGTTCTATAGGAAGATTTATAAAATATTCTATAATTTCTCTATAGAAAAATTTGTTCATATAAAAATTGACTTAATCTGCTAAAATTTTTCTAAAGAAAATTTTCAAAATCTGCGATAATTTTCCTCTAAAGAATTTCATAAAATCTGCGTAATTATTTTTTTAAAAATTCTTTCATCTGCGCAGATTGAAAAATGTTTTATTAATTTTTCTACAGAAAATTTAATAAAATCTTGAATAATTTTTCCACAGAGACTTTAATAATATGTGTGAAAAATATTCTATAAAAAACTTAATAAAATATTGAATAATTTTTCAGTACAGTAATATTTATAAAATTAATAAAAATCTGCGAAAATCTATAGAAAAATTAATGACATGTACGATAAATATAAAAATATTAATAAAAGCTTCCATACTATTTCTATAGAAGAATTCTTAAAATCTGCGATAGTTTTTCTATGGAAAAATTAATAAAATTTTTGGAAAATTTATAAATTTATACTGTAAAGTTCATATCTTATGCAAAAATTTTTCTAAAGAAAAATTCTTACCTTTTGGTATAATTTTTTATAGAAAACTTTTTATATAATTTTTCTATAGAAAATTCTCGAATATATTTTGAATTTTGCTTAAAGAAAATTTATATAGAAAAATTCACTTGAGCTGCTAAAATTTTTCTAAAGAAAATTTTCAAAAACTGCGATAATTTTTCTGTAAAGAATTTCATAAAATCTGCCCAATTATTTTATAAAAAATTCTTTCGTCTGCGCAAATTGAAAAAAGTAATTTAATAAAATCTTGAATAATTTTTCTACAGAAACATTATCTGTGAAATATTTTCTATAGAAAATGTTGGTTAACTTTTCTAAAGTAAAATTTATAAAATAAAATTTATATTATATATATACTTTTTCTATAGGAAAATTCATAAAATCTGCTACAATTTAGCTTTCCTATAGAAAAATTGATAAAATTTTTTATAATTTTTCCAAAGCAAAAAATAATGAAAGCTGCGATAAATTTTCTATAGAAAATTAAATTTATATCTGCAACAACTTTTTTAATCCGATAATTTTTTTTATGGAAAATTTTTTATCTTGTGCCATAATTTTTCAATAGAAAAATTTGTATAAAAAATTTCTTATCTTATGCTACAATTTTTCATAAAACAAGTTTTATCTTATACTAGAATTTTTCGATATAGATTTTCTTTCAGATTTTATGAAAAAATTCAAAAGATCTGCTATAATTTTGCTATAGAAAAGTTAATAAAATCTGCTACAGTTTTTCTATAAAAAAAAATTCATAAATTCTCGATAATTCTTCCCTAGAAAGGTCGTATGATCTGCGAAATTTTTTCTATAGAAAAATTATTATCTGATGCGATAATTAAAAAAATTCTTTTTTACTAATGCGATAATTTTTCTATAAAGAAATGCTTATCTTTTGCAATAATTCGCTATAAAAATATTCCTGTCTTATGTGATAATTTTTCTATGGAAAAATTCTTGTGTTGTTGATATTTTTCTATAGAATAATTCTTTGCTTATACGAGAATTTTTCAATATACATTTTATTTTAGATTTTATGAAAAAGTTCAAAAAATCTGCAATAATTTTTGTATAGAAAAATTAATATAACATCTGCGATAAATTTTCTGTTAACAACAATTTTCTATTGAACTCTTAATCTGCTACAATTTTTCTATCAAAAACAATTTAAAAAAAATTTTTCTATAGAAAACTCTCACGATCATCTTTAATTTTTTTTATAGAGAAGTTCCGAAAATTTTTAAGCACATCTGAAAATATTGCGATATAAATTTTCCACTTTTTGTTTAGGAATTAGTTGTTCACATTATTTTACGTTGCCCAAAGGAGTGAGAAATTTTTTTGGTTGTTTTTGGTTTTTGTGCTTCTGTATATGTTTTTTAAGGATTTGCATAATATACAAATATTTTTATTTATTTTCCATTTCATATTGAAAATATTCTATAGTTAGTCTATATTTTTATTTAATGGAAATTTGTATTTTTTTTCTAACTTTTATTAGGTTTTTAAAATAGATAACAAATATTGCATACTTTCAGTTGTAGTGTAATATATTTTAATTGATTTTATTTATTGCATTTGTTGTAAATTATGTTATTAAACGAAATAAATTTATAATTTATTTTCGCTTTAATTAATTCAAAACAAGTTTCCATGGAAAAATCACTTATATTTTGTTTTATTTGTTTGAAATGAAGTATAAACCATTTTAATTATATAATTGTTTTGTTTAACCAAATTTACACAAACATGAACTGACAAGTTTTATTGGTGTGGACTACTAGAGAATGAAGCTATTATTTTGCTGTGATATACTCGTACTCATATAGTGGTCATGTCGATTGTTATGAAATTATTGAAAATCAAGCATATTTTAATTGAAATCAAAATTAAGTGGTTATTTATATTAGAAATAAATGATTTCAAACTGCTGGTATATGACAGTAAAATGACGGTTTTATTTGGTTGCGTGTTTTAAAGGTTGTTGGTTAGTAAACGAAGAAATAAAAAAGTAGTCCAATTTATAAATATATTTTTTTTTAATTTTTCGACATTTCATTGTTTTATATATTTATGGTTTAACAACTAAAAGTATGTTAGATTTTACACATAAATTTTTAAAAAATTCATAAATATTTGCTGCGCTAGTTTAGCTTTTGTTATTAATTTTTTATATAAAAACCCTAATGATTTAAAATTTTTGTATTTTTACCAACTGCCCGCTAACCACACATTCCTATGTGTGTATGTATAAGTGTTGTGTAAACAATTTGTAAACAATTTCAAACACCAACCACAAATAAATATAAATAACCTACTTACATGATCACATACGTTTTTTATATATAACCCAAAAAAGAAGAAAAAAAAAATATTTAGAACAATATAAATTATACACAAAATAGTTTAGTGAAACTGGCAAAAAAAAAATTTTTTTTATAAAATACAGCAAAATATTACATGGAAAAGCCATGGCTAAACAAAGTGTTTTGAGTTTAGCCGTAAACTAAAAAAAAATTAAAAAAGTATAAAAAATTCTAAAAATGCTTTATAACTTTGTTGTTAACACTGACACACAAATTCATAAAATTTGTTTTAATCCCTTCAAAAATAGTTATGTCATCATACTACTATTTTTTTTAGTATGTATAATTGGTTGTTATAGTTAAAAAAATAAAATTTATTTAGAAAGTTTTTAAAAACCATTTGTATGTAACTACTCGTATATTAGTTTGAAATATGTATATTTATTATATTATGGATAAAGTGTGGTTGATACTATAACCGAGTTGTATAAATTTAAGACAATATTATGAATTTAATACAGTTTTCCATAAACTAAGAGAGAAGTTAATATTTAAATCCACTACGAGGATTTAAATTTGCCCAAAGTTCTTTAAAAAAAAAGTCTTAGATTATGATATATTATATAGAAATTAATACTCTAAAGTTTTAATCACACTACAATCACAAACACAACAGCGTAAGATGTAAGACATA
>OY821521.1:21054307-21061807 GCA_963682025.1 Cordilura impudica | reverse complement strand
GTAAACATTTTATTTGCTAATTGTATGAATACTGTGTATGAGCGATAATTTTATGATAATTTAATATTAATCATGCAGCATTTCAGAGCCAGTCAGTGAGGAGCGTAATTTTATAAATACTAGCGTATTCCAGCGCTCGAAATTCGAGTGCAATTTCTAGGCAACTTTATTTTTGGACTTAGGCAATTCACAAACCAACACTCATTTGGTTTATTATTATTGTGAATGAAGATAACAAACTCATTAGCAAACACATTAACAAATTTAATAAGCACACACATAACATATGTATAATTTTATATATGGGTTAGTAGCAAATTTAAATGCAATTTACTCAAAATAAAGGAAAATTTAAAAAATCTGTAAATCTGGTGAACAGCTAAAAAGAAATACTTTTCAAATAATATACGTTTAGTCAAAATTGGGATAAAACGGTAGAACAAAACAAACTAGCCTATTAATATAATATATATTGAAATTTTTCTTTTTGTGTTACCGAAATCTCTAACTACAAGACTGTTGATTTTTTAAAACAACTATGAATCAAAATCTTCCTTTATAAAAAAATTGGAAAATAAATTTTCATTTAAAAATTAAACAAATTAAATCACAAGTTCTTAAAAGATTTTCTTTCTAACTTTTATTCTCCAAGGGAGATTCTCTAAATAAAAGCAAAATATTTTGTTTTGGCTTTATTTTTATATATTTATAAATTCGCGTATGTATAGAAAAAGGAATGCACAAGTAAAGCTCGAACTTGTGTACACAACCATGCATGTGAAATGTTCATCCAGCCAACATTATTAAAATTTTACAAATTAAGCGTATAACAACGCACACACACAGATACATTTACTACATATTTGTATGTCATATATACGTAAATAAATTATATGTAATTTTAGTACATATTTTGTTTTTTTATGCGTATGTGTGCATATACATATTAGGATGTGTGTGAATGTTTTAAAGCTTGCATACCTAACCGGATCTCTCTGCATGCATACATATTTGGCGTTTGTCTATTTTAACACATGATATTAATTCTCTATGGCCGTTGTTAGTTTAGTAGTTTAAATATGCAAATGTAACTAAAGTCAATTCAGTTGTTGACTTTTTTATGTTTGTTTTTGTAATTTTATTCGCTATTCTTTGTTTTCCGTAATTAATGCTTAGTCTTATATTTGTTGTACAATATATTCGGTTAATTATGTTATAATTAAAAAAATAAAAATAATTATAATAAATTTTTTTTGAAACTTAAATAAAACTAGATTAAATTGAATTGGATTTAAACAATTAAAAATGTGTTTGGAAGAAATTACAATAATCGGTTTATGTATTATATATTAAATATTTATTCTTCTACCATTTTACTGCTTTTCATGTATTAAAATGGTATCAAATGTAAAGTGACTTAACGTTTTTTTTATTATTAATTAATTAATTTAATTTTTTATTAATGAAAGTCCTAATATAACAAGATTTAAAATCTTATAAAACAACATTAGTCATAACAAACGTTTTAAAATTATAGTAATAAAAAATTATAGTAATAAAGATAATAAAAAAAAAATTAAAATTAAAAAAAAAAAATTAAGTCATAACAACATATAAAATGTATCTGTTTTCTATTTTATTACTCTTTTTTATTTTTATTTTTATTATTATCTTTTTATTTTTATTTTTTTATAACTGCTAATGAATTATATTAGATTTTTTTTTAATAAATTTGGTTGAAATAATTTTTGTCGTTATGGTGTGTCAGTAACTCGGAATGTATTTTACTTCCAAAAAATGTTCCAGACGGTGAAAATCTGTAAATATGGTGAACAGCTATATATAAATACTTTTCAAATGGGGTATTTTTGGACAAAATCGGTTTGTAACTAGATTTTTTATAGCGGTCACAAGAACTCGCCTTGCCTATTAATATTATAGATGATAAAGATCGAAAATAAAATTTTTTTATTTTTATAGAAAATAATAAAATAAAAAAATATCTAAGAAAAATTCCTTAAAATAACATATTTATGAAGTTCGATATTTTTTTTTTAATTTTTTCGACATTTTCACACAAAAGCTTCACCATCTGCGAGCTTCATTATCAGAATATTGACAAATCTTTATTGCATTTTTTTAATAGATTTTCTACAGTATTGATTTATGTAAATGTAAAATTTTTAATATTATTTTAATTTAAAAAACATCTTAATATTTTAATATGCTACAAACATATCGACTAAAAATGTACCCTATTTTTTGTCACATTTTTAATAACTTGTAGGTTTATAGAATTACAGAAAATAGCATTTTAATGGATTACTAGCAGATCCCAGCGAAATTCGAGTATAATTTCTGGGCAACTTTATTTCTAAACTTAGCCAATTCACAAACCAAAACTTTTTTGGTTTATTATTATTGTTAATGAAGATAACAAACTCATTAACAAACACATTAACTAATTTAAAGGGCACACACATAGCATATGTATAATTTTATGTATGTGTTGGTAGCAACTTTAAATGCAATTTTCTCAAAAAAAAAAAAAAAAAAAAAAAATTAAAAATCTGTAAATCTGGTGAACCGCTAAAAAGAAATACCTTTCAAATAATATACGTTTCGTCAAAATCGGGATAAAACGGTAGAACAAAACATCGGTAACAAGAAATCGTTTAGCCTATTAATATTATATACATATATTGATATTTTAATTTTTGAAAAATTCAAATTTCATAATTAATATTTGTAAAATATTGTGAAATATATTATAAAATATTTTTTTTTTTCGAAAACCCCTAGAAAATTCCCTAAAAAATAAATTAAATTTATGGACCCAATAAGAAAAACACTAACTTAAAAAGAAGCCCCTAAATCTAGGGAAAACCCCCCAAACTGGCAACACTGTATTTAGAGTTAAATCAAAAATTCTTATTTTCTTTAAGAACATATTCATCATTAAGTAAGTAAGTCTTTGAAAAATAAACATTGTGTATTAAAGTAATGAAATTAAATTCAGAAAATGTCAAGTACATAAACTTCAAAAGAAAACAAGTAAGAAAATTATAGTCGGTCTAGACTATACGATACCCTATACCATGGTTTAGAGACCCTATCTCTTAGGCCCAACTAATTGGATATAGAAAATAAGCATAAACCAAATTTATTAATTTTTTTGGCTGCAGATATGATAAAGTTCATATCGGATGCTATGTCTATATGGGGCCTAGGTCCAAAAATGGACCGATCCTGACCATGGTTGGTAAAGTCTCTTGTATTTTGCGAAATTATATGCAAACAAAATTTGAGATGAATCAATGCAATATATTTGTTTTTTGAAAGATTTAAGTGAAGATCGGGAAGCAGCTCTATGTGGGGCCTATAACTAAGAGTTGTCCCATAAGGATCGTTTTTGGACTATTCATTAGTGGATGTAATAAACACTTACAAACCTAATTTGACTAAGATCTATACGACAATTTGGATCTTATGGCAATTTATGTCGATTTTATAGGGGTCATTTGTATGGGGGCTAGATCTGAACATGGACCGACTCTCACCAATTTCAATAGCGTTTATCCCATGGCCGCTCAAAGCTTATATACCAAATTTCATCTACTCAGAAAGTGATTCTGAGCTGATCGGTATAATAAAAGATGGGTCTAGGTCAAATATTTTTGGTAGTTACAAACAGCAGCACAAAGTCATTATACACAAACCACATAGTGGTGTAGGGTATAAAAAGAGAAACTACTGCCACCTATCGTTAGCTACTCTCTATTAAGATATAGAACGAGAAAAACTTGATTTTATAGAAGTAAATTTAAATGCAAAAAACCAAAGATTTTAATTTCTTAACATTAAACAATAGAACAGCATCAAATATATGACAAGAAAATATAAAAGCAAATATGCTTTTTCTACTGCAATCATACAATTGCCAGAATACTTAAGAATGCACACAAAAGTACATACACACACACACACAGACACACTGAATATACTGAACAAAACAGTCGAATAAAAAAGTAATCTACATCGATATAAAATAATAAAAAATGTATTACAACGAACCATATGACTCTTCATATTGTTGACATCTTAATACAAAGGATTTGGTCTACACTAGGTTCTAGAAAAATACAAATTTTCCTTTTAAATTTAAAAATAAACTTATTGTAATGATACTAATTCATAAATAAATCTTTAGCACAAAAAATTGATTTTAAACTTTTATTTTTGCAATATTGCATCTGCCTTTCTCAGGCTCAATAATATTTTAAACAATAAAAGAAAAATATATTTAAACGCGATTTGTAAAATATAATTTTTATTTGAAAGCCCATTTAGGAAAATTCTAAAACACATAATAAATTTGAAATAGAAAAATGTCGAAAGATTTAGAAGAAATATATTTCTTTTTGGTTTTAAATAATTATAAAATTTATATTCAAATTTAAAATATAAATAACGGCTTTTTGTCATTGTACTAAAATCGTTGGCCTAACATAATTTAAATGTAACTATCTTCCTATTTTTTGGACATATAGTGGAATGTTTTTTGGGGTGCAGCACTATATGGAATAAAGCACAACTATTTTTTAATTTTTTTTGTTTATGTGTGTGTGTATATGTTTGATATGTTTGTATTTCTGAATGTTTGAAACATATCATATAATGATAAAGTATCCATTTATATTTTAACATTGATGAAGTACTTTTGCAGATTTTTTTTAAAAACTATTTGCCACATAATAGAACGGTTGGTCGCTTTGGTTGTTCCTAACATTTGAAGCAATTTGAAATCATTAAGAAAGTTATTGTCGTAGCAACATGGAAATTTTCCGTTATGTTCAAATTAAGAATTCTCAAAAAAAAAATTGCTTCGAAAAATATTTATGAAAATCTGATTAATTTTTATTTTTATTAAAATCTATAAACAAATATTTAATTTTTTATTTAATTAGTTACTTGTTGAAGAAAATTTACTTGTTTATTTACTTTTTTCTTTTACATTGACAATTTTTTGAATTTATTTCGGAATAACGTTAAAAAAAAGTGTGGCAATACCAACCTAAACTAATGTGATACGTGGTGTGAAACGATACATACAGACTCATCAATCAAACGCTACGAAGACAACGACCACAACAACGACAGCAATTACAGCTACAACATACAAATTCAAAAATTTAGAATAATAACCATAACAAAAATAACATAGAAAAATCATAATTCTTCAAGTGTTTTTTTTTTTTTTTTTTTACCATTTTCAATGAAATCTTGAGGGCTATTGAACCGATTTTGGTGATTTTAAGCAACAATCTGCTTAGGATGTCAGTGAATGATTTCCACTAAAAATGAGCAACCGAGCTAACCTACTAAAGGCGTGATCGTAATTTCCACAGACGGACAGACGGACATCGCTATATCAACTCTGCTTGTCATAAAGAGTTGATATAAGGACGAAAAGTTTTCTCTTCTAATTATTACTAACGGAATAACAAACTTATACAAACTGTCTGAACATTGGTGTGGAGGGTATAAAAAACTAAAAAAATTGTTTTTAGTTCTTCTGTTCCCTCTCTAAATATGAGATTGGGCAACAATAGGAAAACATAGGTCCCTGTTTTTTCGTTATCCTCAGCATATTTTAGTTTTAGTTCTGATGGTCTTAGCTACGTAACTTCATTGTTAAGTTTAAGTTTTTCAAAAGAGCACTTCATTTCGCTCCTTTTTTGGGAAAAGAACTTTAAAATTTACTTTTGCTTAAAAAGTACTTTCTTTAAGAAAAATAACTTAAAAAAATACCATTTGAAAGTCATTTAAATCTATTTGCAAAAATGTTACTTATCATTGTAAAAAGAAAGTGCTAAAACAAGATTTTTTAATTCAAACATTTATGAAGGGATTCTTAGAACTGCAAACGATTTTCGTTATAAGACTTTTTGAAGTTGTGTATTATAATTCAATCTAAATTAGAATCATTTCTGTCGCTAAGAGCACTTCAAAAAGAAAATTGAAACCGATTTTTTTATAAAAGGTGCTAAGTTTTAATGTACACTTTTTTAAACGTAGCGAAAAGTGCTAAGTTGGCATCACTGCCTTACATGGTACTTTTATAAAAAGGTACTTAAGATATTTTTTTTATATAGAATAAATTAAATTTTGTCTGGCACTGGCTGGGTTTAATTTTTAAAATCTAGTTTTAAGATTTGAATAACTTATTGTTATTTCAAAAACCTATGTGAAGATTCAATATATAAAGATAAATTAAAAAAAGAGATTATTTATTTTAAAAGGTACTTTAAATAGAACTTTTTTCTAAACGTACTTTAAAAGCCACATTTCTTAAAGGATAATTTAAAAAGTATTTTTTTAAGTACTTTAAATTGTACTTTTTTTCAAAGGGTACTTGATTTATTATTTTTTTAGAAAGGTAACTTTAATAGTACTTTTCAAAAAATTAAGTTTTTATATTACTTTTTTAAAAAAGTTCATTCAAAGGTGTCTTAAATAAAACTTTTGGAAAAAAAGATACTTTAAATAGTACTTTCGTAAAAAGGCACTTAAATTAAAATTTTTCTTAATAGTATTTTTTAAACGGTACTTGAAAAGGGTACTACAAACAACACTTTCTTTAAAAAGGACTTAAAATATTACTTTCTAAAAAAGCTACTTTAAATAGTTCTTTCTTGAAGTTTTTTAGGGTTCTTTATTTAGTACATTTTACAAGGGTGCCATAAATACATTGTTTTAAAGGTACTTTAAATTGTACTTCTTCATAAAGTTACTTTCAAAGGTTATTTTAAGTACTTTTTTAAAATTATGCTCTAGAGATTACTCTTTGAAAAAGGTGTTAAATGGGTACTATGAATAGCACTTTACTTGTTGAAAAAGTTGCTTTAAATGGGTACTATGAATAGCACTTTCTTAAAAAGGTGCTTTAAATACTTTAAATAGTGTATAATTCTTTTTAGAAAAGGTACTTTTTATATTACTTTTTAAATCAGTTACTTAAAATATTAATTTTTTAAAAAGAAACTCTAAATAATAATTTTTCAAGCAGGTACTTCTGAATGGTACTTAAAATTGTGCTTCTCTTAAAAGGTACTATAAATTATATTTTTTTAAAAAGGTACTTTGAATATTACTGTTTTAATGAATAACTAAAAATATTATTTTTTAAGAACGTACTTTAAATGATAATTTTTCAAACACGTACCTCCGAATGGTACTTTTAATTGTGCTTCTCTAAAAATGTACTTTTTTAAAAACGTGCTTTAAAAAAGTTACTTAAAATAGGACTTTATTTAAAAAGGCACTTTAAATAGAACTATATTCAAATTGTACTTAATATAAATAATATCTTTGGCTAGAATAATTCTACGTATTTTATAGATAAAGCAACACGTTCCTGCTTTAAGCCATGATCATTCTTAGAAAAATTAAATACAAATGAATACTGATTTTGTTTTGTTTCTTAGAAGTAAATCCCTT
>OY821521.1:21034307-21046807 GCA_963682025.1 Cordilura impudica | reverse complement strand
AAATAAAATATAATAAAATAAAAAATAACTAAATAAAATAAATTAAAATAAAATAAAATGAAACAAAATAATATAAGTGAAATAAAATAAATTAAATTAAAATAAAATAAAATAAAATAAAATAAAATAAAATAAAATAAAATGAAATAAAATAAAATAAAATAAAATAAAATAAAATAAAATACAATAAAATAAAACAAAATAAAATAAAAAAATAATATAAAATAAAAAAATAAAATAATGAAAAAATAAATTTAAAAAAAAAAATAAAATAAAGTAGAATAAATAAATAAATAAATAAAATAAAATAAATTAAAATAAAATTAAATAAAATAAAATAAAACAAAATAAAGTGAAATAAAATAAGATAAAATAAAATAAAGTAAAATAAATTAAGGTATAAAAAAATAAAATAAAATAAAAGAAAAGAAAAGAAAAGAAAAGAACAGAAAAGAAAAGGAAAGAAGAGAAAAGAAAAAAAAAGGAAAAAAGAAAAGAAGAGAAAGAAAAGAAAAGAAAAGAAAAGAAAAGAAAAAAAAAGGAAAAGAAAAGAAAAAAGAAAAGAAAATAAAATATGATTACATAAAATAAAATAAAGCAAAAAAAAAAAAAACTAAAAGCAAGACAGAGTAAAATATACCAAATTGCCGTCGAAAAATTTTTTCTCAAGGCCAATAGAATAAAACAAAAAGGCAATATAAATTCTACTTAAAAATTTCCCCTTTTTTTGAATTTATATATTAATACGTGTAGGTAAATTTTTGGTTCTCTTTTTAAGCAATATGCGGGCATGGAGGAGTGTGAAAATTGGCATAGTTATAGGTCATATGAAGGAGAAGCTGAGAGTGATAAAATTTATGTTTAATCTGTCTTATATTAAATTAAATAAAATAAAATATTTCTAATACTTAGTTACACCCTGTTAATGCGAATGATTTAGATTGTATATCAGACGCTCTGTGTGGAATTGTAAATTGTTAAAATTGATTAACATGCCTTTAGGCTCATTTAAATATTCATAAATTTTTGATATGTATACATAGATTGAATGAAAAAATATTTCCCAAAATTTACACTCCAATTTCGAGTGCTGGGCTATACTAGTAATAAATAAATAAACCAAACTAATTTCTTGCTATTTCTGAATACAGCAAGAATTTATGCACACCAAATTTTTGATCTCGTATTTCAAACAATGTCAAATATGTCACCCTGTTAGGCTCAGACACCATATTCGTCTATACAATTCAATCCAGGTGAAATAAATTTAATCAAAAAATGTGCAAAAAAATAGAAATAAGATTTGGAAGATATATCAACAATTTATCTCCAAAAAGTTTAAAAAATAGTTTAAGTCATAAAATTAAAAAATATCGTTATTTTATAAAGTTGAAATTTGATGTTAATTAGTATTAAAATTCAGCATGCTGTTAGGGTTAACTAAAAATTATAATTCCCTGAATTTAACAAAATTATACTTATATTATTAACAAGAATTCTAGAAGCGCTAAACCCAATTGCTTACTTTACAGGCCTTAATAAATAAAGAATAACCATATAGATATTTGGCTTAAAAATAAATGATTGATGAATTTTAAAATATTGTCGTAAGATAAACCGCAAAACTATGTCAGCTTTAATGTTTGATGTTAACCATTATAATGACAAATCATTAAATTAAAAATTTGAAAAGAAAAATATATATTTCTTATGTTAAAGTTAACAAAAGTTATAACCAAAAGTTTCGACTATAAATTTTAACCATCAAACTGTTTATTACCCATAAAGTTTTATTACAAATATTTCTGAAACTTTAAGATGAACAATTTTTTTTTTATTTTATTACAAATATTAAAAAAATTTAACATATTTTCTTAATTTTTGAGTTCAGAAATCATTTATACAATAAACATTTCAAATATTTATTTATTTTTTTTCATGTTTAAATTTCCGTAAATAACACTATGCAACAAGCATAAATTCGTTTGATAGCCATTTAAATTTTTTTGGACCGCTATAGTTACCTAACTGAAGAAATCATCATTATATCAAAGTATCTGGTGAGGTTTGTTTTCTTTTTTTTTTAAATAAAATTTTAGATTCTTGAAGAGGCTGCTCCCTACCTCTTGTCGTAACTTTGGAACGACGCCTTTAATTTTGTTATGCGATATGTCAAAAAACTTAGAATTACGCCAGCTTTAAGTTTTGCTAACATTATTTTTTGACATAGTCATTATTTCTGGAATTATTGAGCCACAAGTGGAAAAAAATGTTTTTTTTTTTAGTTATAAAATTTTTGAATTCGAAAAATTCATAAAAAAAAAAAAATAGAAAGCAACAAATACTTACCAGCTTTAGTACTTAATCTTAAAGCTGAATGTATTAGAAATAAAATAAATTTTGCTTCATGAAAATCCATGGATAAATTCATATTTTATTCCCGATAAAGCGAAAGTACCTAGTTTTCATAAAAATGGAAAATGAAAAACGAAAAATGAAAAATGAAAAACGAAAATTGAAAAATGGAAAATTAAAAATGAAATATGAAAACTGAAAATTGAAATTTGAAAAATGAAAATTGAAAAAGAAAAATGGAAAATGAAAATTTAAAAATGGAAAATGAAAACAGGAAAATGAAAAATCAGAAAGGACAAATGGAAAAACGAAATTGAGAAATGAAACACGAAAAATGAAAAAGGAGAATGAAAAATGAAAATTCAAAATTGAAAAATGAAAATTGAAAATGGAAAAAAGAAAAATGAAAAATGAATAATTAAAAGTGAAAAATTAAAAATGGAAAATGGATAATGAAAAATGAAAAATGGAAAAAGAAAAAAGAAAAATGGAAAATGGAAATAAAAAACGAAAAATTAAAAATGGAAAACGAAAAGTGAAAAACGAAAAAACTAAAGTGAAAATGAAAAAAGAAAAATTAAAAATGGAAAATGAAAAATTAAAAATGAAAAATGAAAAATGAAAAATTAAAAATGAAAAATGAAAAATGAAAAAAGAAAAATGAAAAAAGAAAAATGAAAAATGGAAAGTGGAAAATGGAAAATCTAAAATGAAATTGAAAATTGAAAAAGAAAAAATGGAAAATGAAAACTGGAAAATGAAAAATTAGAAAGGAAACATGGAAAATGAAAAACGAAAAACGAAAATTGATAAATGAAAAACGAAAAATGGAAAACAAAAAATGAAGAAGGAAAAATGGAAAATGAAAAATTAGAAAGGAAAAATGGAAAATGAAAAACGAAAATTAAGAAATGAAAAATGAAAAATGGAGAATGAAAATTGAAAATTGAAAATTGAAAATTGAAAATTGAAAATTGAAAATTGAAAATTGAAAATTGAAAATTGAAAATTGAAAATGAAAAATTAAGAATGGAAAATGGAAAATGAAAAAAGAAAAACGGAAATTAAAAACGAAAAATGAAAAATGGAAAATTAAAAGTGAAAAACGAAAAATGGAAACTGAAAATGAAAAAAGAAAAATTAAAAATTAAAAATGAAAAATGAAAAATGAAAAGTTAAAAATGAAAATTGAAAATTGAAAATTGAAAATGGAAAATGAAAAATTAAAAGTGAAAAATTAAAAATGGAAGATGGATAATGAAAAATGTAAATTGGAAAATGGAAAATCAAAAAAGAAAAATGAAAAATGGAAAATGAAAAATGGAAAATGAAAAATGAAAAATGAAGAATGAAAAACGAAAAATGGAAAATTAAAAATGGAAAATGCAAATTGAAAAATTAAATTTGGAAAATGAAAAATGAAAAATAAAAAAATGAAAAATGAAAAATGGAAAACGAAAAACGAAAATTGAAAATAGAGAAACGAAAAATGAAAAGTGGAAAGCCCAATATTGGGTGGAGGTTATCAAAAATTCGGCACAGCCGAATTTTACAGTCTTACTTGTTTTTAATTTTCTTTTGGAGGGTTAGTGTTCTTCTTCGGGGTTATTTGGAAGAAACCGATTTTTTTGTTGGCCCATATTTCGCGAGATATGGACCTCCAAAGTTTTGACATTGATTTGTATATAACTTTGTTTTTTTATTATTATTTTATTTCCATTATATGCAGCGTTAAGATTAAGTGCTAAAACTTATAAGTATTTGTTACTTTCTATTTTTGATGAATTTTTTGGATTTAAAAATTTTGTGAGGAAAAAATTTACCAAAAAAACCTTACCATAGAATTTGAAATAATAATGATTTTTACAATTAGGTGACTATAGCTGATAAATAAGAATATAGTGGTTATTCAAGGAAATTTTTTTTGAGTCATTTGTTGCATAGCGTAATCAGTTTTGACTTATTTTTAATCTGAAACTTTTGAAAAAATGTTTGCCAAAAAAATTTAGGTTAATCGAGATTCTACTGTTTAAGCGAACCTCTTCAAAACACACTCAACTCTTTTGTGATACAACAATTATATTTTAATGTAAAATTTTTTACACGAAAATTTGAAATATATCTTTCGTGTGTTAACTATCGTCAATAATCAATTTTAAATTCACTTTAAACTCAAACTTTTGCAAAAATTTTTGCCTTACCTATTACGTATTTTAGTTAATCGAGATTTTACTGTTTAAGCGGAGCTCTTCAAAACACATTCAACTCCTTTGTGGCATAACAAACATTGTTAAATAACTGTTTTATTTCAGTATGTTTTTTTTTTTTTTTTTTTTTTTTTGAATATAACAACATAAAAATTTTCATTTTGTCACGTACTACAGTGCCATTGTTTAACAAAGTGATCGAATAAAAAAAAATAATAATTTAAAAAAAAATATGTATATTAATTAATTACAAATAACTTTTTCGTTTCAGAGAATTTCGTTGGTATATATATAATTATGAAAAAGTTGAATTAGAAATTTATTTAAATTTTGATTTTATAAAAAGTATAAAAAACACGATTTGTTTAAAAAATATTTTTTATCAAAATTTTAAAAATAAATGTTTTGTAATTAAGTTTGGGTTGTGTTTTGATAAAAAAATTCGAATTAAAATATTTTTAGTTTGCTATCAAATCAACAGTTGACTTTTTAGCTCTCTGTCTCATTCGCTCTCTATCTCTCTCTGTCGCTCTCTCCCTCTCTCTAACACTAAATTTGTGCGCTGCTCTAGCCTGAAGTGTTGTGTTCTTGTTTTGCATGGATTTGTGTGTGTGTGTGTGTGTTGTAGTACTAAAACAAACAGAACATTTTAATTAGCCCCTAAATGTATGCTTAAACACTAAAAAAATACAAAATAAAATTAAAAACAATGTAGAGTTGCCTGTTATACCTTCAATGGATGTATCTATACGAGTATAAGTTTACAGAGGGTACAGTTTATAAAGAATTTTATCTGTAAGCGGACAATCTTCCAATGGCCAATGCAACATTTCACAGATGAACTAGCAAAAAAAGTTTTAAATTTATTTTTTTGATTTATTTTGGTTTGATTTTTTTAGTTTTGTTATCTTCATAAACATAAACTGTAGGCCATCGTTATTTTCGTCAATGGGTGATTTTACTGGAAATATCCGTACATATATCCTTATTTGTAGAGGTGCTTTTATTGAACATTTTGGCACGTTCATTTGTTTATATGCACGTTGTTGCATGTTTGTTTTTTTCCCCCAGTAAACCACACATTTGCATACCGGGACTTCCTATATGACTATGGTTATGTGGCTACCGTCATGGTTTTTCATTATAAAATAACTTTTAGTTTAATTTATTAATAAAAAAACAAAATATTACTAAATGATAAAGAATAATTATATTTTTGTATCTATTGTTTTAAATATATAGTTTTTACAAATACATTTATATAAAGACAACATTTTCTTATCTTTTTTTATTCTAAAAAAAAATTTAGCTACAGTGACAAAAATACACCAACAAAAGTTTAATCACAATTTAGTCCATTGAAGCAGAGAACGATTTATTAGGGTTCAGCGCCTATTGCCACACAACAATTTTTGCAGTATTATGAGTATTAGTATAGCCCAGCACTCGCAATTCGAGTGAAAATTCTAGAAAATATTATTTTTTCATTCAATTTAAAAATTTATTAACATTTAAATGAGCCTAAAGTTATGCTAATCAATTTAAGCAATCCACAATTCAACACAGGGCGTATCGTATACAATTTAAATCATTCTCATTATCATGTTGTAAAGAATTAATAGAAATATTTTATTTTATTTTATTTAATATATTTTTAAGACAGATTAAACATAAATTTTATCATTCTCAGCTTCTACTCCATATGAGCTATAACTATGCCAATTTTCACACTCATACGTGCCCACATATTGCTTAAAAAGGGAACTAAAATTTTACCTTAACGTATTAATATATAGATTATAATTATTTAAAATATGGATATTTCACACCAGTGTGCTAAAGGCTTTCTCATTACATGTAACATATAACTTATCGAAATAATAGTCGCTAACCGCAAAATAAATAAATTCGATCTGGCCCATTTCTTTCGGTGATCAAATCGAAAATCGATTCAGAATACTTTGAAATTAAAAGGACTTATGGTACTTTGAGGAGTAAAAACTTGTACCATGTGTTTCCTAAGTATTTTTTGTAAATCGATGTCATTCTGGCATGAAGGGTATTTTTCATATATTTGTAACTGGTTAATTCACCTAAGCTTTGATATTTTGCAAAATAATTTTATTTATTTATATATAAAAAAAAATTTTTTTTTTTTTTTTTTTAAACAATTAAAATTACGGAGGGCACGCCGTTAACGCTAAATGTAAGTGTAGCAAAAACAAATTGTTTTTCTTGTTTTTTCAAGACAAAAATAAACATGTATATTATAGTATGCAATGTGTACTCATATACAAACATATTTGTTTCAAAGTTGTTCTATTTTTAGTTTGTTATATTGGAAGAGGCTTAATTCTCATTTGGTTGTTTTCAGCAAATATATATGAATTTAACTTTTTACCAAACAAACTATCTACTGCTTTTGGTATAACCTGTCATGTAGGATGTACATAGATCAATTTTTGAGACAAATGTGCTAATGCTTTTGCTTTATTTAAAGTAAAAACATTTGATATTGAGCCTGAACAATTTCAAACTCAATCATTAAATTGATAAAGATCGAAAATAAGATTTTTTATTTTTATAAAAAATAATAAGATTTTTTTTTTTATATATTTATATATATAAAAAAATTTATTTTCGATGTGAAACGTTTAAACATTTTTACTTTCATCGCATCGTTATTTAAACCATAAAAACCTTTAGAACTCAATAAATTAAAAAAAAATTTAACCAAAAAAATATTGGGTCATATTGACCATTTCATATATCGCTTAGGGCCACCCTAATTATATGGAGGGAAAAAAAAAGTGTTCGAACTTAAAGTCTTACCCCCTAGAAATAAGCGAATAGCTAAAAAACTAAGAAGTACAAATTTTTGGTCTGATAAAAAAAAATTTAGAGGTACCTTAACGCGACTGAAAATTTCAATTGTGTTTATATGGGAAAAATATGACTTTTTTTTTTCAGATTTTACAAAAATTTCGTTCTAAAATTTAATTTTTTCGACAAGTTGTTAAATGAATCGATTTCACTACTAAATTGTCTCTTTAAAAAGCTATATAACTTCAAAATCGAATAAAAACTCGCCAGGAAATAGCAAAGGCCCCAAAACACTTCCGTGCCAAAAAAACTATGTCGTGAAATTTGACGAAAATTTTTTCAGCTTTAAGAAATTAATTAAAGCCATTATTTTTATTTTTTTTTTTCTCTATACCTAAGTGCACTCAGACATGAATTGTTGTTTTATTACCATGTTTTTAACCTATTGCGCAATGAGACCAAAGATGGGAAATTTCTTTGAAAAAATTTTGAAAATTCCTTTTTTAAGTTTTAAAAAGTTTTTTTAAACATAGTTTCAAAATATGGATCTGGCACTTAAAAAAGATTAGATTAGATTAGAGATTAACTGTGTGAATTTTTAAGTAAATTCCGCTGCCAGAATGTTTTTACGTGTGAATAAAAAAAACCTGTACATATGTGTAAACAAACATAGCTCAGATCAACAAACACATATTTTTATTTTCATGTCAATTATGTGTGTTTTTAAATTTTGTACGGTGCCAAACATAATCATGACTGTGTTTCCTCTTTATATTTCGTTATCTCCACGAACATTTTTCTATCACGTATTTTTTGTTTCGAACATACATAAACCATACAGATTCGAGAGTAGCTTTATTTAAAGTTCGTTTTCTTGCACGTGTACTGCTAAAAAAACAGAACATATTCTTCAACGCGTACATCTAAAAATTAAAACATCATATATACAATACATACAATATTTTCATCAATAATTTTTTTACACGTCAAAAATAAAAATCTCAAAAAATTTTAAAACCGAATAATTTTAGAAAAATATTCAATTTTCATATGTCGTTTATAGATTTTTTTTTTTTCCTAAAAATAAGGGTAAAGATTTTTTTCACCTCTTCAAAAAATTTTATTTTCGTTAAATAATTTTTTTAACATAATTTTTAAAACTTTTTTTTACATAAAACATTTTTTTCCCAAAATTTTTAAGTCTAAATAATTTTTGAAAATCGGTCATATTTCATGTGTCGTATGTAGTTATTTTCTACCTTGGAAGTAAGGGTAAATATTTAGTACACCTCAAAGAGAAAATTCAAAATTTTATTTTCGTTCAATAAATTTTTTTCGCATGAATTTTTAATTTGTTTTTTTTTTCATCTAAAAAAGCACTTTTCCAATTTTTTTTAAATCCAAATAATTTTAGAAAAGGCGAAATTTTTGTGCTATTTCATACGTCGTTTATAGTTTTTTTCTACCATGCAAAATAGGGTAAAACTTTAATTCCATTCAAAAAAAATTTTTTCACATAATATTTATTTCCTTCACAAAACTTTATTCTCGTTCAATAAATTTTTTTTCACATATTTAACCTCAACGATTTTACAAAATAGTAAATTTTTATATCAATTCGTATGAAATAAGGTGAATATCGTATTAATTTGATCCGTGGTTTAAAAGAAATTAATTCACCTCAAGAAACGTTTTTACCACAATATTATGTTTGATCCCACAACTTTATTCTCATCTCATTTTTTTTTTTTTTTTTTTGTTGCTTAAAAAAATTTTTTTTTTTCACTTCGTTACAAAATTTTATTTTCGTTAATTAATTTTTTTCGCATAATTTTTAAAGCATTTTTCACCTAAAACATTTTTTTCCCAAAATTTTTAAATCTAAATAATTTTTGAAAATCGGTCATATTTCATATGTCGTATGTAGTTATTTTTGACCTTGGAAGTAAGGGTAAATATTTAATACACCTCAAAAGAGAACATTCAAAATTTTATTATCGTTCAATAAATTTTTTTCACATAAATTTTTAATTTTTGTTTTTTTTCACTTAAAAAAGCACTTTTCCAATTTTTTTTAAATCGAAATAATTTTAGAAAAGGTGAAATTATTGTGCTATTTCATACGTCGTTTATAGTTTTTTTCTACCATGCAAAATAAGGTAAAACTTTAATTTACTTGAAAAAAAATTTTTTTCACATAATATTTATTTCCTTTGCAAAACTTTATTTTCGTTCAATAATTTTTTTTCACATATTTAACCTCAACGATTTTAAAAAATAGTAAATTTTTGTATCAATTCGTATGAAATAAGGTAATTATCGTATTAATTTGATCCGTGGTTAAAAAGAAATTAATTCACCTCAAGAAACGTTTTTACCACAATTTTATGTTTAATCCCACAACTTTATTCTCATCTCATATTTTTTTTTTGTTGCTTAAAAAATTTTTTTTCACCTCTTTATAAAATTTTATTTTCGTTAACCCTGGGCGGTTACTGTTCGTCGAATCGACGAAGCTCATTTACTCTTTATCATATAAACCAAAAAAACCATTTTC
The DNA here is from genome assembly GCA_963682025.1 of Cordilura impudica. Classification (NCBI taxonomy): domain Eukaryota; kingdom Metazoa; phylum Arthropoda; class Insecta; order Diptera; family Scathophagidae; genus Cordilura; species Cordilura impudica. The sequence continues at coordinate 21,036,865 of OY821521.1, read as the reverse complement.
GTATCGAATTTTAAGACTGAAAAGAATTTTTATTTTTATATTTTATTTTTTTCTTTATTTTTTAATAAAATGTTTAACTAAAAAAATTTTTGTTTATTTTTTACTTTAAAAATCGTTCAGCTAGAAATTTTTTTAAAAAAATTGTTCGTCGATTCGAAGAAGAGTAAATTTAATGTACTAAAATGAAGAGTAACCTTCCAGGGTTAAATAATTTTGTTTTCGCATAATTTTTATAGCATTTTTCACCTAAAACATTTTTTCACAAAATTTTTAAATCGAAATAATTTTTGAAAATCGGTCATATTTCATATATCGTATGTAGTTATTTTTTTTTACCTTGAAAGTAAGGGTAAAAATTTAATTCACCTCAAAAGAGAAAATTATTTTTACACCTCATATTTATTTTCTTCACAAAATTTCATTTTTGTTCACATAATTTTATAAATTTATTTCACCAAAAAACCATTTTCCCAAATTTTTTTTAAATTTAAATAATTCTAGAAAATGCGTGTTTTTGTGCTATTTCATATGTCGCGTATAAAGTTATTTTTTACCGTGCAAAATAAGGGTAAAACTTTAGTTCACTTCAAAAAATTATATATTCATCTCATATTTATTTTCTTCGTAAAATTTTATTATTGTTCAATAACTTTTTTTTCACATATTTTTTTATTTAAACAATATTTTATAAAAAAAAGCATATAAAAAAATAAATATTTAACCTCAACTTAAATTTTTGTGTTATTACGTATGAAATGATGTGAATATCGTATTTATTTGATCCGTGATTAAAAAAAATTAATTCACCTCAAGAAACGTTTTTACCACAATATTATTTTCATCCCACAACTTTACTCTCATCTCATAGTTTTTTTTATTGCTTAAAAAAATATTTTTTTTCCCAATATCACTTAAATTTTTTTGTATTTCGCGATTATTTAGATTTAAAAGTGTATTTCATATATAACACCAAATTTTGGAATGACTTATTTTTTTTATTTTTTAGTATAGCCCAGCACTCGAAATTCGAGTTAAAATTCCAGAAAATATTATTTTTTAATTCAATTTAAAAATTTATGAATATTTAAATGAGCCTTAATGTATGTATGGGCGTGTCATATACAATTTAAATCATTCTCGTTAACAGGGTGTAACGAAATATTAGAAATATTTTATTTTATTTTATTTAATATATTTTTAAGACAGATTAAACATAAGCTTTATCATTCTCAGCTTCTCCTCCGTGCCCGAATATTGCTTAAAAAGGGAACTAAAAATTTACCTTCACGTATTAATACATAGATAAAGGAACTTTAACATTCGAATTTGTATTGTACAGTTTTTGTTATTCCGATACGTGTCCTAGACGTTGAATAGTTTGGTGGTTCAATACCGGTATCTTGATATGAAAAGTAACTAGTGGCTTTGTCTTTAAACTATCATCGTTCACCTTCACTTTTGTAAGCATATTTCAATTCTTATAATAAATTTTTCAATAAATGATTTTATGCTTTAACTTTTAACAAATTTTGAAGTTACTCGTTACTCACACTCATAATCCATCCTCTTTTAAAAATCTTTAAAAACAACAATAACTATTCTCACATTTGTCCATGTTTGCAAACGTACTTTAAGAAGAAATCAAAAGTTCAATTGAATTCAATTTAAATCAGCTTAAATTCATTCACACTTCCACTAGCACGACTCTTATTTCAATATTTTCATTTTATACAGGCTCTTTATTAAATACTTTACCAAGAAGAGTGCAGAAAAAGTAAATTAAATTTGTTATAAAAATATAATTTTATAAACCACTATTCCACTTCTAATGCTGTGTTCAATAATTTTCAATCTCAGTACTTTATCAAATAAATATTTTGCTCTGTAAAATATTTCTAAGCTTAACCCTAAAGAAGTAATAGTTGAAGGGTATTTACAATTCGGCCTTGACTTATTGTTATTATTATTCATGCTGAGTTCAGTTGAGTTGAGTCTACTCGTACCTGGCTTTTGACATGTCAGAACTAAACATGCAATCTACCTGACCTATCTTTTCTTTTCTCATGTTTTATGGCTGCCTATTGCACTGCACGTTCAATTGAAAAATAAAGCAGATTTTCTTTTTATTATTTGTACTCGTAAAGTAGACCATGTGTGTGTGTGCTGTGTGTTTATGCACAGTTGAAATCATTTATAACTAGTTCCGAGCATGGCTAAGTTGACCCCATCAACCATACCAGGTAATAGTGTGTTCTTTTTTATTTTCAATTCGCTGGGTTTAGCAGTTTGTTCCCTTGTATATATTTCGTGTTATTGTTCTGATTCGTATGACCATTTGTACAGACATACATACATACAAATAAACTTGAAGTCAAATACCACATAAAGGTAGATGCTTTTTTTTAAAGGTTTGCTCAATTGCTGGTATGTAGAGGGCATATAAATCTCACCACAAAGTGGCAAAAGAAGGCATATGATTTCGATTATGGTTGGCTGGCTGACTTGGCTATTGGAATTGCTAGAGTAAAAGCCTTATTATTTATACCAGATAAATTCAA